>PVJX010004321.1:67070-96508 GCA_004027295.1 Dolichotis patagonum
AAAAAAAAAAAAAAAAAAAAAAAAAACAGAAATAAAAGCAGAGCTGGGGATTTAGCTCAGCAGCACAAGCGCCTGCCTGGCAAGCACAAGGTCATGAGTTTGATTCCTGGTACCAAAAACAAAACAAAACAGAAATAAAAGCAGAAAACTTGCCAAAATAGCAGGAAAGAATTAAATGTGCAGATAGTTGATGCATATAGAGCCCCAAATAGGCACTATCAAATAAAAACCTCTTCTTGTCACATCACAGCCAAAAAACCAAAGTCCGATACAAGAACAGAATCGTAAAGGTTGTTTGAGAAAAGCAACAAATCACCCACAAGGGTAAACCCAATAGATTTATGGCAGACTTTTCAACATAATTCTTTAAGGCCAGAAAGGCTTGGAATGAAATCTTTCAAACCCTAAAAGACAACAACTTCCGGGCTGGGGATTTAGCTCAGAGGCTTAAGCGCCTGCCTGGCAGGCGTGAGGTCATGAGTTCAATCCCCGGTACAAAAAAAAAAAAAAAAAAAGACAACTTCCAAACCAAACTAATATGTCCTACAAAGCTTTCTTTCAAAATTGATGGAAAAATAAGGTATTTCCATGATAAAGCGAACCAAATGCTGGGGATTTAGCTCAGCAGCACAAGCGCCTGCCTGGCGAGCACAAGGTTGTGAGTTGGATCCCCAGTACCAAAAAAAAAAAAAAGAAAGAAAGAAAAGAAAAGAAAAAAGAAAAATAAAAGAAAAAAGTCAAAACAAAAGCAGAAACTGTGATAATAAGAACCTTAAAAAACTCATGACAACCAAACCAGCACTACAAAAATTCTCAAGGGTCTCCTAGAATGAGACGATGATGCCAAAATAATCCAATAGAATGACCATACCAGACAGAGTGAGCAGTTAAGCAGAAAGGGGAGAGGAAAGGAAATCAGCAACAGGAAAATAATGCAGTGACAAGTAAAAACTCTCAATGTGAATGGTCTCAATTCCCCAATCAAAAGACACAGATTGGCAGAGTGGATCAAGAAACAAAACCAGTGATACACAGTATACCAGAAACATGTTTAGTACAAAAAGAGATGCACAGATTAAAAATTCAAAGAATGGAAAACAATATTCCATGAAAGAGGACTCTAGAATAAATCAGAAGTAGCTATCTTAATTTCACACAAAGTAGATTTCAAACCAAAGTGGATCAGAAGAGGCAAAGAATATGTTTGCATATTAAGGGAACAATTCAACAGGAATAGAAAACAGTTATAAACATGTATGTCCCAAATTCTGTCATGCCAAATTCATAAAACAAATGCTACTGGACATGAAAAATCAGATTAACACTTACTCAATGATAGTGGAAGACCTCAATACCCCACTGAAACAAATAGATCAAGTAGACAAAAAAAATTAACAAAAAAATACCAGAGCTAAACCAAAACCTCAAACAAATGAACTAAACAGATGTCTACAGAATTTTCCACCCAACATTAGAATACACAAAGACTCTCTAAAATAGACTATACATGCTAGTCCATAAAGGAAGTTTAAATGATTGCAAAAGAATAAAAGTTATCCCGTGCATATATTTGGAGCATAGTGCAATAAAAGTAGAAATAAATGGCACAGGCAACCACAGGAATTATGCAAACCCATGGAAATTAAACAATACTCTGTTGAGTAATCAGTGGGTCACAGAAAAAGTTGGGAGAGATCCTTCTCCTGGCTGCCCTCATGGTAACACCAAAAGTCAACACCAGTGCAGACTTCCCATCTGTGTAGACAAGTGGCTTCTTGGGACCTGGCCTGCCTCATAAATCCACGGCACCTGTGGGACCCAAGCATCTCCCCTTCTGATGTAGAACTACCATCCTCCTGCAAGCTCACCTGGCTTCAAGAAAAAGCCCACCACCATATCTCTTCTAGGTACTGCTCTTTACTTCCTCTGTAGAAACTCCCAATAGCATGCTTTACCTTTGATCTAGATGGGGAGGTCACAGTGGTCAGCACCTTCCCTCCTGTTCAGTCCTTTGACCAGTCTAACTTTCCAGCTTGTAAGTCTGTCTCTCATATGGGGTTCTTCTAGATCAATTCTCATCCAGGCCAGCTTCAGGAGATCCCTCAAAAGGCCCCAGCTGACTCTCCCCCAAGACATACGAAATTTTGCAGACCAAAAAGCCCATCCTCAAATATGTGATGCTGGTTGGGAATCCTCCCAGGCCTCTGCTGGCTGGTGGACACTCAAGTGGCTCGCACCGCCATCTCAAACTCGTCTCTGACACTCCGGAGGTCATGGGAGCAAGAGCTGAGGTCACAGAAGCTCAATAACAAAGTTTAAATTCCCTGGCTGGGCTAGTTTTGCAAAATAGGCAAGCACTGGACCTCCTTTCAGGTGAAACAGGGGCGACTTGAATGATGCTCACTGAAACCTGCTATTTGTGGATAAATAATCCTCAGAAGGTAGAAACTGGTCTCACAAAACTGCAACACCTAATAAGGCATATGAGAGGCCCTGTAATAACCCCAGTCAGGGTAGCTGGTGAGTTTCTCTTTGCAGATCCCTGGGGCTGGAGCCTCTCAAATCCTTCTCACCTGAGGGGGCCCTCCTAGTCCTCCTTTGGAGGTTTGGCCCATGCATACTTAAACTAATCCAGACGCCCTCCTCCTGCCAGCTTCAGGATATACTCCTTGAATGTGTCCTCAACCCATACCAGCCACTCCTACTCATGAAGATTTCTCACTTCTTCTAGATGCAACTGGACAATTCTCTGAAGAAGGAAAATATGAGATACCTTAGGTCCCACAGCCAGGGACTCTGGCCATGGTCAGCAGCATATAGCTACTGAAGATAGACCTTCATCCCTCAACTTCCCTAAAAGATTACAGGGACCAAGGGGTAATAAGGCAAGGTAATGGAGGGAGGGGCACTCCTAACACAATGATGACATCATCACTGTCCACAGAACCAATCATGAAAATGCTATTTTGGACCAATCAAAAACTTGCTATTTTCACTCCTTCCTTTGAATCTGGTGCTGTTTACAGGACCAATCAGGAGATGCTCTTTTCAATCCCTCAGTTGCATGTCACCAGGACCAATCAAAAGACACTGTTCCTAATCTTTCATTTACATTTAACAGGAAGCTGAATATGCTTTTTGATAGGACAGTTTATACATGATGTAATGCCAAATGAGTGCTTAATAGAATGACTTTCCAATGCCTTATTTGCATGAAGGGGAGGTAACCTGGAAATTCTGATACAAAACACCCCTTTTCCCTATCCTGGGGACTTCGAGAGCCTTTTCATCAGCTGACTATCACTTTGCAGAACGTCCTTCTTTTCTGCCTTCAAGAAATGTACACTTCCACTCTCTTTTTTGTGTGTTTTGTCCAGTTCTTTATTCGGGACTCCACAGATCTGGAAGGAAGCCCCATGGGACCCTCCATCCAGTAACAGTGGGAGCTACCATGCCCCACTACCAGGCTTTTCATTATTTTGCTCTGCAAGTGGGTCTTGCTGAGTTGCCCAGGCTGGCCTCAAATTCACCATCTTGCCTCAGTGTCCTGAGTAGCTGGGATAATAAGCATGTGCCACTATATGGTATTTCTTGATGCAGCTGTGACAAATCTGTGGCTCTGTCCCCCTTTTACCTAAAGGCAGTATATGTCTGTGTCCTTGCAAGGGACACATCCACTGTGCCCACTCTTTCTCTTGGTAGCCTGGAGACCTTCTATACCATGAAATGACACATTTAAAATTCCACTGAAACCATGATGTCTCAGGCTCCCTTGATTGAGACACCAAGGGCTAAAGAGCCAGGTTTGGCCCACCATGGAGGTGCACCCCTGTAATCCCAGCACTTGGGAGGCTGAGGCAGGAGGATCGTTGCAAGTTCGAGACCAACCCAAGCTACAAAATGAGCCCAAGTCCAGCCTGAGCTACACTATGAGACCCTGTCTCAAAAAAGACAAGAGAGAGAGAGAGAGAGAGAGAGAGAGAGAGAGAGAGAGAGAGAGGGACAGGTTTGCTTTGGAAACAAATTTCCAAAATTACAAAGGCCTCCTTTCCTCCTAACAGTGGCATTTAGAGACCTAAAGATCCATCTACTAGGAGCTTGGATGTAGGTGGGGTGGGGGGTCCAGAGCTGGGAGATGGAGGGGAGTGAGAGGGTGAGCTGTGCACAAGCCCAACTCACAGGCAAGGCCTTGCTTACCCTTGGGACAAGCCCTGAGGAAAGCACAGGGCCTGCATCTGGGAAGCCCATGTTTGGATAGGACAGGGTGGGGTAAAGCGGGCTCAGGGAACCCTGGTGTTAAAAGGCTCAGGGTTTCAATGCATTGCTAGCCTGTGGATGGACAGGGTCACACAGAGGAAAGAGCTGCAGCCTTGGAGCCAGCTCTGTGTCCGGCGGGGGGTGGAAGCAGGTATAGTTTTCACAGGAAGCCAGGCCTAGGTCCCTGTCATCTTCCTGCCCTGTGGTCTCTGCTGAGAAGCCTTCTCTTCCTTCCTGGGAAGCCGGAAACAGGACTCTGCTCCAGTTCCTGGAGTTCTGCTCATCTCCTCTCCCTGGCAATGATCTAGCCGCTGAGTGAGCAGTCAGAGCCTCTGCCACCTCCCCTCCTAACTCCCTGCTGCTACTGCCTGTCTGCAGCTCTGTTGACCCCTCACCCCTCTCCTGGGGTCCTCCTTGCCCACAGTCTGAGCAGGGTCCAGAGTAGGCAGCTTCCCTCATTCCCCATCCCATGGGCATCTGCCACCTCTTCCAGCCTTAGAGGAATGCTCTTGGGAAGCCAGGGATGGATTCCCAGACCTTTGTCCCATCACTGGCCTGCAGGAAGTGGGAATGGGGACTTCATCCTCTTCTTCGCTGACTCTCAGGCTCCCCTGACCCTTAGCAGGGTCTTTCCACTCCCATGCCCACCCTCTCCTCCTACTCCCAGTGCCCCATATCTGTGCCCCTTCCCTTGGCCTCTGGAACTCCATGTGGCTCTTGGCTCACACTCCTTTGCCCTTTTCTCCTCCTGTATTGCATTCCTCACAGACTGTGGCTCCCAAGCTCCGCTGCGACAGAATTCCCTGACTCCACAGCCTGACTCCAGCATCCCACCAACCTCACTAGGTCACCTCCTCTGCTAAAGAACTTTGAAGTGTCTTGCTTTTCTCTCTCCTTCCATCTTTATTGGGGTGTTTTAGATATATTGTCCAGATTATAGGGTCAGTGCCTCTTTCCACAGAAAGGTTTTGGTTTTGGTCAGGCAGTCCAGCAGAGATGATGTCCAGCGTGTCTTGCCCAGGAAAGCAGTGGTCAGTTTGTGAACACATGTGTGACTCCTTCCCTCCATCAGTGGGAAGTGATGGCCCCTTTTCCGCCCCCTGCAATGCCCCATCTGCGCAGGGACTCCAGTAATAGGATCTCCCAAGCCATGACGAAGGATAAATTGGAGCCACCAGTTGCATTTCTTATGAAACTTTAACCCCTTTATATTTGGCCACTTTTTCAAAACTAAATTTTAACTGATATGCAAAAATTGATACATGTGTACATTATGGGATGTTTAAGCCAGGTTAAACCTGTTTGTTGCCTGGAAAACTTACCATTTATGGTGAACACTTTCAAAATCCTTTCTTGTAGGTTTGTACTTTTGCTTGTTTTTTAAACCAAGTCTTGCTATGTAGTTTAGGCTGGCTTTGAACTCATTATATGGTCCATGTTGCCCTCATACTCATGGTGATCCTCCTGTTTCAGCCTCCTGAGTGCTGGGGTTACAGGCATATGCCACCACACCCAGATTTTGTAGTTTTTTGAAATGTGCAGCACACTGTTTATAGTTGGTGATTGGACCCTGCACTTTTTACCCCCATCTAATGTGACTCGGCACCCAAGAGTCGATCTTTCACCCCTTCTTTCCTTTCTCCTACCTCTGGTCACCACCACACCACTTGAAGCTTCTACCACATCAACCCTCCTGGATTCCACATGAATGTGATGTTATATGTGTGATGTACTTGTCTCTGTGTGCCTAGTATACCTCACTTGTGTCCTCCAGTCCCACAAATATTGTCCCGTAGAACAGGAATTCCTTTGTTCCTTTGGTTGAAACAGTGTTCCATTTTACATTTTACATGTTACACATTTCCTCTATCCATTCATCAGGCGATGGGCACTTTGACTATTTCTATTTCCTGACTTGTGAATGGTGCTATGAGGAACATGGGCATGTGAAGCATTTTTGAGCACCTACTATGTGTCTTTCATTGTGCTGATAGCTCATGAACAGCACCTCCTTTCATTCCCACAATTACACAGCAACTCACCTACTGTTAGCCTCACTTTCTAGATGAGAACATGGAGGCCCAGAGAGTCTGGGTAACATGTATAAGGTCACACAGTAGGTGCAGAATCAGGCTTTCATTTCAGGGCAGTCTGATGCCAGGGCCAGGCTGCTCCCACTGATGGCCATGGATCTCTGCCACCTCTGATCACATAAGGGGGCAGCTTCCATGGTGGTGCCTCCCTGGCTCCTCTGACTCAGAGTAACAGCCTGGGGCTTGGTATCCTCTGGGCTAGGCCCAGAGGATAAAGAGAGCAATTGCCTCTCTGGAGTGAGGAGTGGGAAGCAACGCTTGTGTGTTTGTACACACACATATACATGGGGAGGAACTAGCAGGAAGCATAAAGTCTCATGCCAACCTAAGCCCTTTCAATGTACATCACCCAGCACTTCTAGACTGAAAAGAGCCAAACTGTTAAATCAGTGAGCCATTTCCAAGGCCATCCATGAACTGGGCACAGCATGAGGCAATGCAGGAGAAACAGTCCTTTCTCCAAAGGTACTCACAACATAGCCTTCACAGACCAACCAGCCGAGAGGTTTGGTAAGAGAATGTACCATACAGCGCCACGGAGCCTCGCAAGGAGGAGAGTTCACGCATCAGGAAGAGGAAATCAGGAAGGCTTCCTGGAAGTGGTACCCAAGTTAAATCATTAAGGATGAACAGTACTTCAAGATAAAGAAGAGAGAGGGTCCACTAGGGAAAGATGGGTCAAGGGTTGGAGGGGAGGCAGGGGAGAGAAGATTAGGGGACCTGGAAGTAGTTCAGGATGGCCAGAGATTCAGCCATGACCTTGGTTATGAAAGAGAAAAGGAAACCGTGGGAGGGTATTGGTGGGGGTGTAAATTAGTACACCCAATAGGGAAGACAGACAATGAAGTTCTTCAAAACATTGGCAGTTCACCTAAAAATAGAATTGCCACATGACCCAGCAGTGCCAGTCCTGGGCATTTACCCAAAAGATCTGAAACTGATCAAAGAGATATCTGCACCCCGTGTTTGGTGTAGCATTGTCCCCCAAAGCCAAAATATGAGACCAACCTAAGTCCCATCAACAGAGGAGTAGACAAAGACAATGTGCTCTTCTGCACCCAGTGGAATCCCATGGGTCCTTTAAGAAGGAAGAAAGTCTGTCTTTTGTGACAATGTGGATGGAATTGGAGAATATTATGCAAAGCAGAATAAGCCAAACAGAAAAATATACTACAAGGTCCCTCTTGCATTTGGAATTTATAACAATTAAACTCAAGACGTAGAAAGTAAAATGGGTTGCCTAGGGCTGAGGAGGTGACAGATGATATACAAACTCAGGAAAATGAGTTTGATTTTTCTTAGGTCCACCACACAGCCTGGTGAATCTGACCAATAATTGAGCATCATGTATTTCAAAGTCATTAAGAGAATAAATTCCAAATGTTCTCATTACCAAGAATGTTAAATATTTGATGGATATGTCATCTCAATTTAATAACCCCACACTATATTCAAAATCATCATATCACTTTGTGCCCTATAAATATAACAACTGTAGTTTGTCCCTGAATAAGAAGAAGAAGAATTAAAAGCTTGGCACGGTGATGTACTCAGGGCAGCTGAGGCAGGAGGATTACAACAAATTCAAGGCCAGCCGAGGTTACATACTGGGTTCAAGGGCAGCCTGAGTCTGCATAGTGAGACCTTGACTCAAAAAAAAGTATCTACACACATACATAATTTAACCCAACTGCAAGTCTAAACACTAAGATAAGTGTCCAGTGTGATAAGTTTTAATAGAATTCTCTAAGTGAAGGTAGGGCACCATCAGAGTCAGGTTTTGGAAAGATCATTCTGGGTGACATCACATTCTAACCTGTGCCCCTTTACTATTTCATTCTCAAGAGGAAAAAAATCTGCAAAACAATTCTGGAAATCAAAACTGATAACTAATTACCAGGATCCGCAAAGCAAAACAATCAATTGCCTGTGCTTCAACTAGGAAACAAAGCAACCCCCTGGTGTAAATAAAGGCAGATACATTTAATCCTTCTGCTACCCAGAGGCCCCGTATCTAACCAGTAGGAAACTGCCCAGCTGCCCTTGAGCTGCAGAAGTGCTATTTTTCAGACACCCAGAGCAGTGTGTCAATGCGGCCTATCTTTCTTGCATCTACCTCTCTACAAATAAATGAGGACAATCTCCGAATAACAGAAGAAGAGAGAGTCGGGGAGACTGGGGCTGATACCCAAAATCCCAAAGGGTAGAAGATCTCAAGGTAACATGGGGTGGGAGCACAGATGAGGGGAGGCCTGGGAATGATGAGCAGAATTGGTCACAGTTTCACATGCACCAGTGATGTGGTTTGTCAGAGACCAGGCACTGGGAGCACCTTCTGCAGAGCAAGCAGTCAGAAAAAGAGCAGCACATTAAGCCCAAGAAAGTACTGAGAAGAAAATAAAGAACAATAATGACTGAAATAGGAAAACAAACAACAAAGGAAATCAACAAAGTCAGGGTACACTCTTAGAAATGATGAGCAAAATGATAAACCTCTAAAAAAGGTCAATGGCCCAAAAGCTACATTAGGAATCATTAGGGAGACATCAGTCCACATCCTACAGATAATAATGAAAATAAAGGCATATTATACAAAAACTAGTGCAATAAATTTGACAAATTAGGTGAAACGTGAAAACTCATTTAAAACACAACCTAGCAAAGGTGATGCCAAAAAATCTGAACAGTCCCATAATTGTTAAAGAGAGTTAATTCATTATTTAAAAAATTCTCACATAAGCAAGTTTTGTAGTCATGTGCTTTTACCAGTGAATTCTCCCAAACAGGAAGGGAAAAACAATTCCAATCTTATAAAAATTCTTCCAGATGACACAAAAGGAAAAAATACATCCTATCTCATTTCATGAGGCCAATATAAGCATGGTTTCAAAGCTTAATACAAACTTGAAAAGAAAGAACTCTATAGGGTAATATTTCTCATGAACATAAATGCAAAAATCTTAAAGAAAATATTAATGAATTGTATGCATTGTTGTATAAAAGGGAAAATGCATTATGACCAAATTGGATTTATTCTAGAAATTTTTGCTTTGTATTTGCAGTGCTGAGGGGACTTGAACTCAAGGCCTTGATCTTGCTAGGCAAGCACTCTACTACTGAGCTACAGCTCTGGATCTCATTCTAGGAATTTAAAGGTAATTTAACACTAGAAAATCAATGATTCCCCAGATTAGCATAACAGAGAAATCACATTGATACAAGGGAATGAAACTCCCGATGTTCTATATGCCCGGTACGAGTTTGTGTTCTTTAAAATTAAAGAATGAATTTTAGGAACAATGGAGGTTAAGAGCAGAATATACTTATTGAGAGAAAGAAAGCTTCTGTCTGAGAGAGACAGAAGGGGTCCCAAGTGGGTTGCCAGGGACTCTGTCTTTTCTAGGGTCTTTTATAGAGTAAAATCATGATGTTAGATAGGTCCAAGATGGGGAAAAATGGGAACTTGGAAGGTGGGTATAAAGCAGGACAGAACTATGGTCAACCAATAAGATAAACTGCTCAGGTAAAATTGATTAAATCAGGACCAAATGCGAGAGCGAGTCATGTAGTAAGCAAGCATGCTTAACAGCAGTGACTCTTCCAGTAGGTAGTTGGGATGGTGACTCCTGACTTCCTCAAAGTGACAGAGACTGTCAGTCCTTAGGGTGTAGTTGAATTTGCTTGGCCTTTTGTCTTTAGATCTGGCTCACAGCAGGAGGTGCCTGTCTCCTCAGAGGTTACCAGGTCTCTGAACTTCGGCACTGCCTCCTTGGAGGGCTCAGCCCTGTCTCACTCACTGCCTGTAATATTTCTAACTATCTCAGCTGCCTGTAACATTATCACCTCCATAAGTGTACAACAAAGCATTCCATAAAGTTTAATGTCCATTTAGGATTTAAAAATAACTTTTGAATAAACAAGGAACGCAAAATTGGAGGGAGAGGTACTGGGAGACGTAGCTCAGTGATAGAGTGCTTGCCTGGCATGTGCTAGACCCTGGTTTCAATACCCAGCACCAAAAAAGAGAAAAAATTAAACAACAAAGGGTATTTACAGAACTCTATAGCAAACACCATATTTAGTCATAAAATATTGAAACATTTCTTTGAGGATTGGGAATAAATCAAGAAGGCCCAGCATCACTACTTTAGAATTCATAAAATTTAGCAAGGTTGCTGGACATATTGTCTACATATTATAAAATACAAATGTTCTCTTAACCAGTTCCAATTAGAAAGCAAGATTCTGACCAGGGGTTTAATTCAGTGGCATAAGCGCCTGCCTGGCAAGTGCAAGGTTTGGGGGTCAAACCTTGCACTTGCCAGGCAGGCGCTTATGCCTTAAAAAAAAAAAAAAAGAAAGAAAACAAAATTCTAAAAATGAAACTATTTACAATAACACTAAAAAAGCAACAGACAAATCTAGTGAAAGTTATATAAGAATACATACTACATCACTGACAGATATTGAAAAAGATCTAAATACAGGGAGAGAGAGGAGAATATATGTTCATGGATTGACAGGAAGATGCACACAGCACTAGAGAATCTAAAAACTGGACATTACCTAAATGTCCCTCACCTGTAGAATTCATTGGTATAATTAATGCCAACATTCATGAGAATACACGAATGATACAAGCAGCAATATGGATGAATTTCATGAATACAATATGTGGAAAACGCTAAACAGAGAAGACTGTGATTCTACACGACTCATTATTTCCTTTACAAAACACTTAAAAACAAACACCTGAGGCCAATAGCATCAGGGTCAGTACAGGGACTACCCCTGCTGGAGTTGGGGTACAATGACTGAGAGGGGCTGGAGGAAGATTTCTGGGTGCTAGTCACTTTCTATTTCTTGATCTGGGTGGTGGTTTCACAACTGTGTCACTTTGTTAGAACTAAGCCATGCACTTGTTGCTCCTGTACGTCTCTGAAGGTATGTTTTAATTTAGCAAGACTTAATGAAAAAAATAATTTAGAAACTGGAAAATTGATATGAAGTCTTCTAAAGTTCAGTGGTATAGTTTCATCTGTAGTTTCTGAGCACCTTGCATTTAGTTACTTCTGTAATCGTCTCTGATTAGTACTGCATGAGAGCCGGGCACAGTGGGCCACACCCATAACCCTTGCTCTCAGGGGGCTGAAGCAAGAAGTTTGAAGTGAATTTAAGGCCAACCTAAGTGTTAGTCCTCATTTTGCAGGTGAGGAAACTGAGGCCCAGAGAGATTAAAGTAACTCAGCCAAGGTCTTAAAGCAATGCCACCTATCAGTTGGTCTCAGGCCTCACATTCTCCATCAACCCTGTGTCAGCTTATCAACTTCTTGTTCCTCTCCTTTCACAGTTTCTGGAAAAACATTTCTCAAGCTACACAATTCATTTTGCAATTCATGTGGCATATTTACGGTGTTTGATGACACAAAAGGCAACAACTCCTATTGTGTCTCAGCACTTGCCTATAATGGACAAAAATTTTAAGAGCTTGCAACACCAAGCCAGGAAAACAGCTGGACAAAGAGCCTTCTGTGTTGTCAGGACACTCGAAGCGGTGAAGGCAGCGCAATACGCATTTCCACCGCCAAGAAATGTGCCTGATGATTTTCTGCATCTTAAAACCCTGAATCTATTAATGCTTTTTAACTGGCAAAGAGTAATACAGTATGCAAATGCTAGGTATTACCCATGCCTAAGCACTTCTTCATATTATCTTTTTTTTTCCTAGCAGCTATTAAAGTGTCTCAGTTAACTATGCATAAAATTTGGAATAATCAGTGAATTCTCAGCTATATAAAAATAAAGAGAAAAGTATTTAGAAAATACATCTAATTACTAGCAATAGCTATCTGTAAGTTGTAGTTTGAGTTGTGGTCTCAGCTTTTCAGGAATGAAAATGTTATAGGTAGTTGAGTTAGTCAGCAGTATTGTAGGCAGTCAGACAGGGCTGGACCCTCAAAGAAGCCAGTGCAGAAGACCAGATACCTTGCAACACTGGAGGAAACAGACACCTCTGCTCTGGGCCAGGTCTTAAAACAAAGGACAAAACAAATGCAGCCATACCCTAAGTATAAACATTAGGGACTGATATTCTAAGTATCACCTTGAAGAAGCCAGGAGCCACCATCCCGACCCCCTACAGGAAGAGTCACTGCTCTTTAAACATGCCCTCTTGCCACATGTCTCTCTTCTCCATTTGTCCCTGATTTGGTCAATTTTACCTGAACAATTAATCTGACTGGTTGACTGTAATTTTGTCCTATTGGAGAGCGTTGAAGCTGAATACACGTGCAGGGCTGTGGCATGGCGGAGCAAGATCGGAACTGAGAACAAGGAAACACCTCAGGGAGCAAGATAGACCACAGCTGAGGCCACATAAAGACTTTCTGGATAGTTTTCCTTAATCATATGCTGCTCTGAGGGGTCCTTGAACCCCTCCCAAGATCCTGTTCAGATTTCCTTCATTGTCCACTCAACTCCTCACTTGTTCTGATTAAACACGGACTGCCTAGCGTCAGTCCATAGGCCGACTAGCAGAGTCATGAGCTCTGCCGAGGAGTTCATGGCCCCTGCAGCCTTAAAGACCATGCCGCATGTCTCATTCCCTCGAGCCTTCACCGTGTACCGGTTTGGGAGTTTGGGGGTCTAGCTACAGACACCAATACTGTCCCACCTCACGCCCATCTGCCTTGCAAATTCTCATGTTTTCCCCATTTTGGACCTGCCCCACCTCCTGGTTTTACTCTATAAAAGTCTCTAGAAGACACAGAGTCCCTGGCAACCCACTAGGGACCCCTCCTGTCTCTCTCAGACAGAAGCTTTCTTTCTCTCAATAAATACATTCTGCTGTTAATCTCCATTGTCTCTAAATTTCATTCGTTGATTTTAGAGAACATAAACTCATACCAGACATACAGAAGGTTGGGAGTTTCATTTCCCTATATCAAAAATATGCTAAGTTAAACAAGTTTTAAATCAGTTTAGAGCATAGAGAGTGTGTGAGAGTGCATGTGTGTGTGTCACTGGGGGTTGAATCCAGGGCCTTCACACTAAGCTATATCTCCAGCTCATTTTATAACTTTCTTTTATTTTGAAATAGGTTTTCATTAAGTCCGTAAGTTGTCCAGACTGGCCTCAAACTTTCAATACTCCTGCTTCAGGCTTCCCAGAGTGCTATGAATACATACCTGTACCACCAGGCCTGGTTACAGCACATACATTTTTACATAATCATGTAATATTAAAATATGTATTTAGTTATGACTGGAAGAAATTGTTAATTTTTGTTTTAAATGTACAGCAGTATTTTTTGTTCCTCTTACTTTCTGGAATTTGCCAGTTTTTCTACATCACTCATTACATTAGTCAAGACTCTTGTTCGTTTTGCTTTGTTTTGTTTGAGACATGGTCTTCCCCATATACCTCATATTACTCTTGCACTTGTGATCTTTCTGCCTCAGTCTCCTGAGTGGGGGGATTTCAGGTGTGCTCAGAAACACTAGAAACACACTGCAAAACCCTGAAGCACAGAAGGGTTTATTGTAGGAGCCTTAGGTCACTCCAGCGTCTCTCCGAGTGCTGTAAATCAAGCAAGGTTTGGCAGAGGGGGTTCAGCCAAGGTCAGACATGGGGACTGCCTGATTAGGAGACCAATGCTGGCACTTCTGTGAGACTCTGGAAGCCACACTGCCATCAGAGCACTCTCTGTGTTCCCTGCATTTTTAAGTCACTATGTCAAGGCACTGGTGCACAGGGTCACCAGTGCACCAACATCTGGTTGCTCGAGTACCGGGGGCTATGGCATGGGCTCCCCCAAATTTGTAAGGGGGGTTCCTTACAGGGTGCTCAAAAAAGGAAATGTCTACTATAAGCAGTTATTCCACATATATATGATTATGTGTGTATAAAAATATATTTTTTTGTTTTGCAATGTTGCAAATCAGGCTCCAGAGCATCTCTAATAAAGCTACGAGCACCACAGGTATTACTTTTACAATTGGAAAAATTAATTTTTTTTAATAAAAGAAAGACACTTTGTATCACATACATGCATGGAGCAGAGCGAATAGAGATCACTGGGGCAAGCTATGAGTCAACGGTCAATCCAAGAAAGCAGCAGTGCCACCCTCCCCATTGTGTCCCAAACAGGTGGCCATGGTCAGCTGCAACGACACACAGCTGGCTCGTGTTTCTAAGGAAACTGCCGCCCCCTCAGTGGCTCTTTCTTACAGCGGCATCTTGGCCATGGAGATGGCTTAGGCACTGTGCAGTAGGACTTGAGAAGTTCAGGAGTTACTCAAGAAGGGGGATTTTCCAGGAAGGAGGAATCACTCAGTGGGCAAGAAGGGTCAGTGAGGGACAGTAAGGGTCGTGATACCTGGGTCTTAGCCTGGGTAAGGGGAAGGGGGTGAGTTTCACTAGATCAAAGGACAAAGGTAGAAGAGGAACAGGCTGGGAAGAATGACTTCAGTTGGGGACATACTGAGTCTAGAGTCCTGAATTACCACATAAGGTCACAGTCCCTGTTGCATACGTTGACAGCTGCCTGTACCTGTCATTTGTGCTTATCTCAATTGCAGTTAAATCAAGGGTGCTGGGGAGATAGCCCAGGGCTGCAAATGCCAAGGGGCCTAAGCCCGGGCTACCTCCAATAAGTGCAAGAAGAAGGGAAGTTAGAGAAGCAGGTAAGGACTAAGAGAAGACAGTGTTCTGGAAGCTAAGAGAGGAGTTTTAAGATGTAAGAGGTTAACAGAGTCAAACACTGGCTGTGTTGCAGGACGAGTCCCACCACTGCTCATGAAGCACAGATGTTCTCCTCAGACAGCTTTGTCCTGTAGATAACACCATCATCCCTCACTAGCTGAGGATCCCCAAACCCAAAGAGGGCATCCAACTAGGACACAGCAGGGCTGTGTTTGGAATCAGGGCTCTCTGGCCCATAGGTCTGTCCCCCAACCAACATGTATGTTTAACTTAGTGCTCTTTTTCTTTACCATACATAATACTTCACCATAGGTAATTTATAAAAGAAGAGGTTCATTTTGATTCACTGTTCTGGAAACTGGAAGTCCAAGGTCCACTATGGCAGAGAGCAGAGGGTGAATGCTTTAGAGGCCAAACACGCAGAACAAGCTGCTCCCTGCAGAGTGAAAACTCATTCCCATCCCTCCCAGTAAAAAACAATCATCTCTTAAGGTCTTGCCTCCCACACAACACCCTCACTATGCAATCTACTTCCTTGATGGGCTCTGGAGGGGACAAACTAGGCAACTCTGCTCTCTTGAGAGGATAAAGATGGGACACTGGTAACATGGATGAGAACGGTTTCATTAGCAGCACAGTGAGGCAAGGCCGGAAGTTCAGCTCTGCTGCACAGAGAGGTCCAGCTGCTTGGACATTACTCAGGAAAGGTTAGGCAGATCCTAAATTAGAGCCTACATTTTGACAAGCTCCATCCTTAGATGATTTGTGAACATACTAAAGTTTCCCAAGAAAATTCTTTTTTTTTTTTTTTTTTTTTTGGTACCGGGGATCGAACTCACGACCTTGCGCTTGCCAGGCAGGCACTTAAGCCACTGAGCTAAATCCCTGGCACTACCGAGAAAATTCTGGACCAGATATTTAGGAACTTTGGTTGAAAGAAGAGAGAGAAAACAAAGCAAAGTGTCCAGTGAGAGGCTTTTTGTTTTGGGTTTTTTTTTTTTAGATGATCTAATTTTATCTTATTTTTTTGTGGGGAATGGGAATTGAACTCAGGACCTCATGCTTGTCAGGGTGGCATTGAGCCACTAAGCTATATTCCCCAGCCCAAGGCTTTTGTTTTTAGGGTGGGAGACATGTGACACAGTTTATAAACCCAAAATAGTATTTTGCAACCTTGACAGCACAGTAGAATCACCTGGCACAGACAGTGAACCTGTCAGAGCTTTTTATGGTAACAAACAGCCTGCCATTGCATGTGTGCCACAGGTAAACCTATGGCACACATGCAGCCACGCTTCTGAGAAATGCATGATACCCAAGGCTTGGTGCAGAGTCTGGAGTTGGCTTGTGCAGCCCAGGTGACCTTAATGGGTGCAGAACTGAGACCCACCCAGAAAAAAAAGCACAGGACAGGATGAAGGAGTGGGTGTAGGAATGATGCATGGAGGGGGCCTCCATGGGAAAATGGGGAGGAATGGGGCACAGATAAAGAAATGGGCAGGCATTTGGAACAGGAGGAATAAAGCAGAGAGATTTTAATTTACAGAGGTTAGGGGTAGCAAGAAGACAGACTCAAAGGGAATATATCTGAGGGCCAGGAATTTTGTTTTTTTAAAAAATTTTAATTAACCAAGCGAAATGGTGCACACTTCTAATCTGAGCACTCAGAAAGCTGAGACAGGAGGATTACTGAAAGTTCGAGTGAGGCCAGCCCGGGCACATAGTGAGTCCAAGGCCGGAGTGAATTACATAGCAAGACTCTGTCTCAAAAAACAAGAAACCTCTAAAAAACAACACAAATACTTAACTAGGACATGCATGGTGTGGCAAAAGGTACAAATATGCAGTGTTCATCCCACATTGAAGGACGAGTGTGAAACACTACAGTGTAAAAAATCGTTTTATAAATGTTGAAAATCTCAGTTCAAAGTTTACTGCCCAGGATTAGACTGGACAGTCACCTTGCCCATCTCTGCCTTGCCAACCCCGTCACCAGCCTTTTCTCCATTCTGGTAACTTTTCTGAGAGCTGGATGAGCGCCTGGCACAGTAAATTCTCCATTAACACGACGTTCACTGCTCCTCTCCCAAGTGCTGGTGGGTTTTGGCCTTCCTAAGAAAGAGTGGGCTAGGTAGAAAGACCGCGGCGTGTGGGCTCTAAATCATCTATATGGCCTAGAGCCTCCCAAAAGAGCTATCAGAAGGGCGACCAGAGGCCAAGCAAAGGTGCAGAGGCTTTGTATCCTTTAAGAGGCGAGGCCTCGCTCCAGCTCCGCGGTAGTGATTGGCTGAAGCGGCTGTCAAGGCCCGCGCGCGGGGGGAAGGAGGAGGGGTTGCTAGGGAACCTCCCGAGGAGTTGTGGCGGCTGCGCCGAGGCGCGCGGTGCTTGCTGGGCCGCACTGCGCGGGGGTCTACAGGGGGCGCGGCGCACGCCGTGCAGCTTCCGGCGGGGAGGCGTCGCCGCCATTGCCGCCGCGCTCCGGGAGCGCCGCCCCGCTGGCCGGTGGGGGTCCGCGGCCGCTGGCGCCATGGGCCAGTGCGGCATCACCTCCTCGAAGACCGTGCTGGTCTTCCTCAACCTCATCTTCTGGGTGAGCGGGGCCGCGGCCGGGCGGGCGAGAAGGTCTCGGCGGGGCCTCCAGCCGGAAGCGGGAGGGTTCGGCCCGAGGCTGCGTCGCGGGGTCGCTCCCGTCGTGAAAGAGGCCCAAGTCGGGAGGGAGGCGGGGACTCACTGCTTCTCCCCCAGGGGCCTGCTGGCTCAGTGCCGGGCCCCTGTCCTAGCCGCCTTGTGGCGGGCGTTGTTCCTGTATACTGTGTGGGGCCGAGTTCTGCTGTCCGTGAGCCCCGCAGAACCCGGGCAGGCCATCCTTGCAGATGCGCAGGGCGCTGCCGAGCCCGGTAGGGGCTCCAACTTCAAGCTCTTTGTGCACGGAGAACCGGTTGGCAACTCACCAGCCCAGAAACGGACGAGGTCAACTTGAGAAGCCAAAGAGCTGGGCCAGGAAAATCGTTGTCTTTCCTTTGGTCGTGAGCAGGGGTGGGGGTGGTATATAACCTGAGATTATAAACCTTAGTTGAATGTGATTCAGGGGTCACAGAATTTTGAAGTCGACGAGTTCTTTTTCGTGAAAGGCGGCTTATGAATTTTATTTGGAGCTGCTCTTAAAAGAAAAGGGTTCGTAAGTAAGCCATCTTTAGTCTAGGTGTTTGGCTGGGCACTTTTGTGATAACGTCTGTTGTTTCTGTCACATCTCCACCCTCCAGGCCATCTGGACCTTGCACCCGGATGAATCTTGAAAACACACCCTCTTAACACATCGCGCTTTCTTTTACCGAAAAACAAAACAGCTTTAGTAGAAAAATAAAGTTCAGCTACTTCACCTGTATTGCCGCTGAGGTTTGGGGCCCCACTGGCCTGAGCTTTACCATAAATATTTGCTTGCCCTACAGTCTCTGTGTCCACAGTGCCCACAACACTGCTTCAACATTCCCACTCACCAAACTTTTGTGTCCAGCCTGCATTCAGGTCCTCCCTCCCACAAATGTATGTCATTCCTCCGACTCCCTAACAAAGAAATGAAGCCCTCTGTTTGTGACTGCTGTGGCGTGAAAGCATGGTTATACATTATAAGGCACTTGCTTTGAGGGGTTTGTGGTGCAAAGGGAAAAGTCCTGCTGGGTGATAGATCCTGTTTAAAATTCCTCCCCGTATGGTCTTGGGAGTTCCTGATTTCTTTTCCAAGTGAGGCAGTATTTATCATGAGTTTGACTTTCAGGCTTTTTTTTTTTTTTTGGACTTCTAGGCCTTTTTAAAAGGGAAAGTAACGTTCAGGGATCTCCAAGTGAGAAACATTGTGTTAGGCAGTGAGACATTTAAGAGGCTGGAGCTTTGCTTTGTGGGCATAACTTGATTTTATGAGTATATTTCGTTTTTGAAGAATATGTATTAGGTGAATTCTAGGCTATTCAAGTTCAGAACTGAAGGTGGTGTTAATGTTAGAAAATAATGGAGTACACAGATTTTTATTTGCTCTAAAAGATTACTTAATTCTAAATGATTGCTCAGGAATCTTCTGAAATTGTGTTAGGGGAAGTATGTACTATTATCATTTATTACAATAAAGTTGGTTGTATTGTTGAACTTCTTAATGGGTTATTGTTAAAACTGAAATCATAGGGTTTAATAAAAAGTATCCTGTAGTAGAATGGTAAAACTTATGTCCTGTGTTGAGAAAATTAGGCAGAGATGAAGGGGGAAAAATTGTGACATAATGCCACATAACCAATCAGGGAACCATATTAGGTGTGTCATCTAACACATCATTAGTTTTATGGAAACTGTTGGAATTTGATGATGATAATAACTAACATTTGAGCATTACATGTCAGGCAGTGTTGTCATGCTTACGTTACAGATGAGGACATTAAAGTTTACTGAGTTAACAGCAAGTAGTGTTAGAACAAGTTGTACAGCATTTAAATTACACTATACACTATTTAATTTGCGTAAAAATGTGTCAACAAGGAAGTACGCTTTTATAAAAAAGTTAACCAATTCTTCCTGGGAAGTTGTGATACGTTTAGTTCTGATAAGTACCTTCTTATGATAATGTTCCACCCACCTTTTAAGGCCTTGAACGTATTAAATGTTCTCTGCATAGAGTCTTTCAACAGTTTAGGTTCTCTTGCACAGCTTTAGTAAAGACTTTGTCACATTGGCTTTTCACTACCAGTTGTAGTGGTTGATTGTTGTTAAATTTAATTCTTTGGCAAAGTCTCTGCTCACACTTTACATCTTGACAACCTGGTTCTGTTGGCACTTTGTTCATTGAGCTATGTAAAGGAAAATGGATTGTTCCAGAAATAGTAGGATTTGGTGTGTACAGTTTTGAATAGTGGAGTGTTTTAAGAATGATACTGTGCAAAGGCAGTAATTAGAACAGGAAATAATCATTTAAAATTTTGTGAAAATTGTCTTAATGGAAGTAAAGGGTTCTTCACCAAATTCCAGAATGTTAGTTCTGGTAGTTTGAAAGAAGATTTTGGACAAGTGAAAGGATGTACAACTTGCATTTTTTTTTTTTTTTTTGTACCGGGGATCGAATCCACGATCTCACACTTGCAAAGCAGGCGCTTATGCTGCTGACTGAGCTAAATCCCTAGCCCCATCTTGAATCTTTTTTAATGGGGTGGTGTAACTTTGTTGTTTTTGTTTTGAGACAAAGTCTCCCTGTGTAGTTCAGGCTGGTCTTAAACTCATGCCTGTCCTCCTGCCTTAGCTTCCGGAGTACTGAGATGACAGATGTGTACCACCACAACCAGAATCAGAGTGGTGTGACTTTAACGTCTTAGTACTAGACTCATGATCATTTATTAAAGATTAGCAGTGTTTGAGGTAAATGACTAAGTTTTGAAAGCTGTTGTAATAAATAGTCACTACCCTGTTCTATAATCTGTGCCTTTGTACCAAGGTCAGGCAGGATTCTTAATTTGGTAATTCATTTGATCCAACCCAGAAGGCTTCATCTAAAACAAGTTTAAAGTGGTACTTTTTAACACCATGTTTTATTCTGGTAAGTTGAGAAGTGAAGACTTAGGTAGATTACCTTTATTTTTTCTACCTTATTAGAAAAACCAGTTGGCTAGTATTTATTTTTGCACATATTTATTTTAAGCAGTACAGGGGCCATCTGTACTTGTGATATGTGTACAGATGGTTGTGTTTCATCTGCTCTAAGAGGTAACAGTGTACTTGAGTACCTGTAGTACTTGTGCTTGTGTTGTGTAGCAAACGGTGAAAGACAGGGAAGATTCCTGTTCCTACTGAATTTTCAAGTGAACCAAGACAATGTGTGTAGTGTGGAGAATTAAAAGAGAGTGATGTGATGGAGATCAGCTTTAGGTTGGCAGAGAAAGCTTCTCTAGCAAGGTGACATTTAATCTAAGAAGTTGCCAGGTTGGGGCAAATTGAAAGAGGTGGGGGATTCAAAATTTTGGGAGCAGCCTGTGGACCCTGAGGCCAGGATACACTTGGCATGTTTAAATGTCCAATACCTGTACCTTCATGCTTTTCTTTAGGGCATAGAATTGTAATGAAGTAGTCCAAATGTTTTCTAGTCTTTTCACAAATTTTGTCTATAGGTTGTGTTTTCTAGCACATCCTTAAAATTTTAGTTGGTAATGTAGTAGTTTTGCAGTTTTACATCCTAGAAGTTTTTCTGGGTACCTGGTAAGGGGGGAGGGCACGGAGGCTTGATTTTGAAACAGTCTTCTCAGTGTTGTCCAGGTGGGCTGGAACTTGACATTCCTCTGCTTCAGCCTTCCAAAATGTGTTGAAATCTCATACATGTGCCATCATGCCCAAGTATGAAAGTTATTTTTCTCCTTAATTTCTCCTGTTTTCTATGTGTTGTGACAGGTTATATTACTGGAAAACACCTTAGGCTAACACCCCCCCCCCCCCCCGTGGTTGCCTTTGGAGCTCCTAGGAGAAAAACTTTGTCAAGAGCCACTCTTGATGCATATTGCAAATAGATTTCTTAATTTGTCCTTTTTTTTTTTTTTTTTTTTTTTGTATCAGGAATCAAACTCAGAATCTTGTGCTTGCCAGCCAGATATTACGCCACTGAGCTGCATCACTGGCTTAATTTGTCCTTGACAGTTGAGAAAATGACAATTTCCAGTCTTGGTCTTGTGTCTGCTGACCAACTGCCCTATGACCCTGAGTAATTATGTGAAACTTAGAATAGTGCTCTTTGGTTGCAGTTAAAGAAAGATTGTGTAGTAGCTTTTGGGGTATTTATCATTCTTTGAAATATGTAGGCTGGAGATTTAGCTCAGTGGCTTAAGCACCTGCCTGGTAGGCACAAAGTCATGAGTTCAATACCCAGTACCATAAAAAAAGAAAGAAAAATATGTTACTGAATTACATTCCATAAAATCGAATTCAGATTGGGGTTTTTCGCAGAAAATTTATTCCATAAAGTTTGTACTTGACACCAAACAAGTGGACCCTAAGAATCATTGGCTTACTAAATGGACATTGAGTATCTTCTCCTGCTCATTGTGAAGCAATAGAGTGAAAAAATATAGTTCCCACTGTCTGACAGCTAATCGAGAGCAAACTTTCCCTTGAATGTCTCTAGTATATCTCTAGTTTTAACTGTCTCCCAGTACTCACAGGTGGCCTCAAGTCTTTTAAAAATACTATTTCTTTTCCTCCTCTTTACCCCATTCCTTTTAATAGGGTGGCAGGATCAATAGATAAGAAAAATTACCTGCATTTATGTGTTTCTCTTTAATATACTTCTGGGAGTAAATATCGACATACTATATTTTACATTGTTGATGCTACTGATTAAACATATAACCCAAGCCTGGACAAACTAATGTAAAACGTAAGTAGCCCAGGATCCTGTAATAATGACTCTGCGGTTGAGTAGGATAGGACAACAAAGGTTCGAGACAGTTTAAGAGTCTGAAAGAAAATTCCATTTAAATTCACACTTTTGACCCCAAAACCCTGCAAGTCTGAAAGTAGCCAGTTTACATGTTAACATAATTTGGTTGTGGCAACTGGTTGATCTCATTTCATTGCCCTTGAGCTTTCGATTCTTTCCACTGGTAGGTATGAATTGTGTTAAACAGAGCAACTTTGTTAACCCTACAGAAGCTCTTACTGCATATTGTTAGGGGCCAACACCTGACACCCTGGCATATGCAGTATTAAGCTAGATAAACCATGATGACAAGCACCCATCTAAATAAAGAAAAAATTAAAATAGAGCTGAGTTAAGGATCATGACCTTTAAAATACAATCTGAGTAACAGCAGTTTAAAAGGATTAAAGTATTTCTTATTTAAGAGTAAGGGTAATGATGGCAGTGACGCTGATGATGAAAGTGGCTTATTGGCAAAGTTTTACACCCTGGTCCAAGTAGGATTTTAAAAAGTCTTTGGTGATATTTATGAAAAAAGATAAGATGTACTGAAAGAATCAGAATCGTGTTATATAATAAAAAAAAAATCTGTGAATCAAGTCCACATAGACTGAGGAAAAGTGGTAAATAGTAGGCAGGTGCCTAAAATATTTGGATCTAAGATGTCTGCTTTATGTGGGTAGTTTAGAACATCTAGGAAGTCATTCATTTGAAAACTATCTCAGTTTCAAACAGTTGAAAATACTTTTCTATTGTAAGATGTATTTGCACACAAATGTATTTTAAAAAAGGTATTTTTAAAAAAACTAATACCTGTAAGTCCACTACCCAGAGAAACTAGTATTAACATTTTGGGTTTTAAAAATTTCTTTGCATATATACATGTATTTTTCCCTTCATATATGACATGCATTGTATACTAAGTAATGCTTTATCAGAATATTTCAGGGTTATAACAAGTGTTTGCTGTTATGATTTTGGTATGATTGGACATATACTCTGCACAACTCTTTGTTTCCATCTGCCTTATTTCTCAGAATAAGGATAGATTCCTGGGGGTGGAATTAATAAGCATAAAAACATAACCTAGGCCTAATATGGATTGCTTCCTTACAGGTTATTCTTTGTTAACCTGCATCCTCACTTTTCTTAGACTACTGCTTGGCTGTTATTGACCAAGTTTTAAGTGGAAAATGTCATTTTTTTATTAGCTTTAGAAGTGTTTGATAAAGCCTAGCTTTAATTTCTGAAAATTTTTCTTCAAAGTTGATAGAGTAAATAAAGTGTGCATGTGATAGCTTAGTAAAAGGAGTGATTGTGTTTAGTGACACAAACTTCTCTCAGTAAATCAGAGCTGAAGCAAAACATATTTGGACTAGACTATTAAAGAAGTGTGTAAAAGATGTAAGATTTTTAAGTTACTTGCAATAATACAAGGATAGAATTTGGGGAAGCTTTCAGAAATGCACTGTATAGCATTACTAGTGATTCTTTGGAGAAAAGTTAGGTATATAAACTAGTCAGACTACCAGGCATGATAAAAACAGTAGTGAATATTTAATATGTTTAATTTGAGTCACAGTCTTGCTTTGTAATTTCGGTCACCCTCCTAAGCATCCTAAGCACTGGGGTTATAAGTGTATGCTACCATGACCAGCTATTTTAAAACTTTATTATTGAAAGAAATGTTGTCATAAGCCCTGTCAAAACCCTCCTCACTTTAAAAACACCCACTTTTGCCACTTTCTGAAGCAGTTCTGGAAGTCTGTCATGAGTGTCTAGTTGTGCTGTTGTGGCTGCCTCAATGTCCTGAATCAATTTAGAATGTTTCCTTTTCATGTTCATCTGACTTTGGGTAAGAGCCAGAGGTCACACAGTGCCAGATTTGGTGGAGAAGGTGGATGAGGATGTCCTGTAATGTTTTTATGAGGCTGCCTTTCCTTTAGATGACACTCAGCAGTAGCATTCACTGTGTTTTTGAGCACATCTTGTAACGACAAGAAAGCACATCCAGACCTGCTTCCGAGAGGTGACAGTGGGCCTGGGCATGTTGCAAGGGAGGGGAAGGATGTTGGGGGGGGGGGTGGCAGCTTGTTCTTTACTGTAAAGATATATTACAGCTCCGGTGTTTTGTTTTGTTTTTTGTATTAGGGATTGAACTCATGACCCTGCACTTGCCAGGCAGGTGCTTGTGCCTCTGAGCTAAATCCCTGGCCCTCCTGTTATTTTTTAAAAGAGAATTTGAATGACTTCCTCAGACTACTTTCTAAACACCGAAAAAGCAGTTACATCAGATTGAAATTTCTTTAAGAGATGTCATATTTGCATATGTAGAACGCTAAAATAATAAAATAAAATAGGATACTTCTAGAAGTCATGAATAGCTTGGTTCATGGAAAAGCACTGACCCTCCTTAAGTTTTAAAATCTTGTGACTTAATTGAAAGCATTGTCATATTAAAAGGTAAAGGGGAATGATTTTTAAAATTACTCTTTCTATAGTTTCCGGTGTCAGCCTTTCCTCTAGTGCTCCTTTCACCTCTTGTGAAATGGAAATGGATGAGTATTTTTAGCCCTGGCGTGGCTCCTCCTCACAGGCTAAGGTTCCCGGCTGTGACTGCAGCATTCAGCTGCATCCAGATTCTCATTCGTTTCCTCTCCTATTGCCCTCGGCCCTCCACCCCTGCTTCTCTGCAACTGTGTGACTGGCAAAGCCCAGATACTTTGGTAGTTTCCAGTCCCATTACAGCCCTTTAGTAGGAGAATTTAACACTTTCACCTTCTGTTTAGCTTTTCTAGTAGCCACAAGTTCTACTTAAAAGTCTGAGTGACTGAAGGTCCCTGTGCACACTAGCTGGGAATTGCTTATGTCTCCCTCCCATCCAGCACACTGTCCTCCTCCCTAGGGTGGGTCTCATACCACCAGCTGGATGTCATGAAGGCAGTTGCTTTGTGCTGTTTTTAGGTCTTCAGCTGTTCAGATGCCTGCTCTGTAATATCAGAGGAACTGGTGTCATTCATAAGTATTTCACAGCTGAAGATAAAAGCACCATATACAGATTTAATTAAAAGAAGAAAAATTTGAAGTTGTCTTCAATTTAGGAAACAGGCTATATTTACAAGCAATTTAATTTATAGTTTCATATTAGCAGTTTGCACTTTGGCACATGTAACTGGCATGTAGCACCATCCTATATGTTGCCAAAATAGAACTCGTAGATTCTCAACTTTGCTGTGTAAGTAAATGTTAACTGGTTTGCAGCCTGGGAAAAGAAACTATCCTATCGATTAGATGAGGATAAGCATGCTCACAAATAGCACCTCCTCCTGGCCTTCGTTGGCATTTGTTGGAGTCTGGCTGCACCTGTTAAGTTTTCTGCTTCTATTGGAGTGGAGGGGCAATGCAGAAACGTTTCACTTGGCCTATTCCAAGGCAGCAGAAAACTCATCATTTGCTCTCTATAGTGCTAGTTCTTCCAGGCCCTGTGCTTTCAAATAACCCTTCAGTACCTAGTGGTCCATTTCTCTTCAAATTCTTGTTCCTTGGACTTTTCTAGGTAACATGAATTTCTTACAGAAATTCAAAAATTTCAATCTTTGGCATAAATGGGTTAATTGTTACACACATATCCCCCAGATGTCTTTTTCATTTAGATTTTGTAGGCTGCATTTACTAGCTGGGCATAGTGATGCACACTTGTAGTGCCAGCTAGTCAGGAATCTGATGCAGGGGAATTGCTTGAACCTAGGAATCAGGAGGCAATCTAAAAGCAAAACAAACTTCATTTACTAGAAGCTTAGAAATAGAATTGATTTTTGTATATGTGCTGCCAAGGTGAGTATTCGAATTGACTTCAATTTGTGCCTCTTAAGAAATACCACCTTTAGAGTAAACAAAAGAAGTTAAGAATCTAAAGGATGGATAATTAGTGAAGACATACTGGGCACAATTTGATTAATTCGTATTTAGGATTTCTTCAGATTCAGCCTGAGGACTTACCACTTCAGCAAAGCATGTTATGTTTCTATGCATGTGCTGTGTAGCTAAGAAAACCTAGTATTTTAGTAAAAGGACATTTATTTCAGCAGTCACATACATTTGTAATAAATGCACCAAACTAGTCTGTTAGTCTGTTTCTTCTCTTTTTCCCTCCCTTGCTCATCTTCCTCTTAGAGTAACATTCCTCAAAAGCCTGTGTGTCAAGGCCTTGGAGTGTACATGGGTCACTGTAAAGTGCAGCATTTATTTTTATAGTCGAGTACCATTTATAAACTGATGTATCCAAGTGTGATGGCCATCAGAGTTCAGTAAGCTGAATTAAGCTGCTAAGTCATGTTTGAATAGTGGGCAAAAAACTGTAGGAGCCAGGGATGTTGGTGCACACCTGTAGTCCTAGGCTGAGGCCAGGAGTTTGAAGCCATCGCAAGCAGCATACTAGGGGTGCGGAGGACTTTGGACCGAAGAGAAAGTGCATGTGATGGACATATGAGGACAGATTCAATGGAAGAGATTAGGCGAGGTGAACTTAAGTCAGTCTTGACTGTTATTGCTAGGTTCCAGGTGCTGTTCTGTGTGATTTGCAGAGTAGAGAAGTGAGAGATTGTGTGGCCCCTGTGGGTGTAACTGTGCTCTTTGTTTTTTGACAGGGGGCAGCTGGCATTTTGTGCTATGTAGGCGCTTACGTCTTTATCACCTATGACGACTATGACCACTTCTTTGAGGATGTTTACACACTCATCCCTGCCGTGGTGATCATTGCTGTCGGAGCCCTGCTTTTCATTATTGGGCTCATTGGCTGCTGCGCCACAATCCGGGAAAGCCACTGCGGACTCGCTACAGTAAGCCTGTGCCTCACCAGACACTTGACATCCCCACAGGACTCTTGTCTGTGTCACTGCTTCCAGTGTTAAGCATGAAGCACCATAGACTCCAAAGCTCCTACAATAGAACAGAGTTGGCACTTGTGCTAAACCTCTAGCAGTTGTTCCTAATTGCTTTTTTTTTTATTTAAAAGTTGTCTTTAAGAACATTAAAATGACTCTTTTATTTTTTCTGTTAGTACATGTTTACAGTAAATAATGATTACATTTCTCATGTGAAGTTGGTACTTGGACGTAGCACATCTTCATTCTTCTTTTAATCCCCTTCCCTTTTGCAAAAGATCTCATAATTGCTTTTTTAGCAAGAATATTTAGATTTATTTTTTCACTCTTGCTTAATTTTTTACAATATTTTCTTACAGTTTGTCATCATCCTGCTCTTAGTTTTTGTCACAGAAGTTGTCGTAGTAGTTTTGGGATACGTTTACAGAGCAAAGGTATGTTATCTGTTGTGATTCACATAATGCTTTGAATGTGATGTAAGTTTTTCAAGTAAAATAGAACCAGTTTATTTTATCAGAGCTAGCATCTCCTTTTGCCTTCTTTCTATTGAGCTGCTGTTTCAAAATGTCTGAAGTTAGAAGTGTTTACATAGCAAGACTGCTAACCTCGTTTAATATAGCAGAGTGTAAATTCTGTTGTTCTTCATTATGATGTTCAATTTTCTTTTTTCTTTTCTTTTTTTTTTTTTTTTTTGGTACCGGGGATCGAACTCACAACCTCACGCTTGCAAAGCAGGCACTTAAGCCACTGAGCTAAATCCCCGGCCCTCAATTTTCTTTAAATTATCTCATAGTGAACTGCAAATAAGTAGATGATCAGCTGAGGGTTTATTGAGATTGCCTGTCAGTGGAGTCTCCACATTGAGGGGAGTAGATACAAAATTTGTGTTCTGAGTTCATTTTTCAGTACTACTTTGAAAAAATGCCTCAGTCCTAGACATAGGAAAGATGCGTTGAGCTGGGATCCTTCCCACCACCACCCCTGGGGACCACGCTGTTGCTGATTGGAGTACCAAGGCAGCTACTATCAGCACTTCCTTGCTTTTCCTTCCCTTTTCTTAGTCATTATCTCTTCTTTCCCTTTCCTTTCCTTTCCTTTCCCGTTTTGCTTTTGCTTCCCACCTAAAGTACCTATGACTACAAAGGCTATTTTAAATTAATTTTGGTATTTAGAACCATTATAAATGTAGAATCATTCTCAGTTTAATTTTCAGTTTAAAATCCAAGTCATCCTACACCACGTGGATAATCAAAACAGTTACTGGAAGAAAGAGATTGTGCAACTGTGCCCCCAAATATGTCCCTACCAGTGACACAGTTATTAGATGAATATTTCATCAGATCAGTGTTTTAATCACCAAATCAGTTGCTTTAGAGACCAATAAGAGAACCTGGTACAAGCAGGCTTTCATTAAATGTTGCTTGCTCACCGCTCTTATAATGGGCAGTAGGAAGTTCGTTTCCTGCCTCCTGTTCGACATACAGTGGGAAAACATAGCTGCATTCACATGAAGTGCTACTTCTTTTTTTTTTTAATTTTATTTAAAGAGAAAAAAAAGCAATACAGAAAAAAAGGGTAGAAACAATACAAAACCTCAAAAAAAAAAAAATAAATCATTAGTTGACAAACCTTATACTGTCCTCCCAGAAATAGCTGTTCATGTTACAAAATTAAGGCATACAAAGTGAACACACAGTGAGGCTGCAAACAGTTACAAAAAAACAGGATGGAATAAAGCCAATTGAGACAGTAAAGTGAAATTGGCACAGAACATCAAAGCAGGTCACCAGGACAACAGTAACAGGCAACATTGTATATCTCGTTGTCTTCACAATAGTTGTTCTTCTACTAGGTACAGCAAAAATCAAAGAAATACACAACATTATAGAACACATCAACACAGAGTATTGAATAGAGCAACACCGTTAATCAGGACAAAGCAATACGGTGATAAAAATATCTGCCTTCAGAGATAGTAGAAGGAAACTCCCCCGACTTGCTGTACCAAATATGGTCATCTACTAAGAGATACCCAGATCGCTGGATCCCAATTGTTAACGGGGG
>PVJX010004322.1:0-64791 GCA_004027295.1 Dolichotis patagonum
GCCCGGTAGGCAGCAGGCTGGTTGCTGGTTGGCTCAGCGCCCTAAGTTCCAACATGGCACGGATCTCAGGAAACCCTGTTGCTTCTTATTTCCCTGCTGTGGGATGGCTGGGGCTTGCCAGACCACAGCCACTTACCAGGGTGGCAGGCTGCTTGCTGGTTGGCTCAGTGCCCTAAGTTCCAACATGGCCGATTTCTATCTTTGTATTCTTGGATAAATTATGGGACATCTGAAGGTCTTAATTTTCTCTTTTCTTTTTGATATCATTCAGTATCCTTGTTTGAGTATCACACTAGATTGTTTCTTCTGTTACAATTCTATGAATTTCCAGACCAGCAATTGCCTATAGACTTAGTGTTGAACCGTTTTTACCGTGAGAAAATAGAGCTGAAAGAGGCATTACTGTTTTGTGTTAGCCCATCTGATATATCAGGACTGATGAGAGGTTTATAAATATGGTGAGAAAGTAAAACTTCCTACCCCTCAATTTGGGCTATTTCCAGAGAATGCAGAGATCCCATCATAGAGTAAATCTGAAATTGTCATTACTTGGTACAAGGAGAATAAATAAAGCACTGTCAACCAGCTTGAAATGTCTGCTGTCTGTATTTACAATGAAATAATACTTTAAAAAAGTGTACTTTGTTTTTATTTATTCGTATTTTAATGTTTATTTTTTAATACATAAGTAGATTACAGTAGTTAAAAGTAAGGCATTGACAGTATTAAAAATTTTTATTTTTACATTGACAGTTGGGTCTTTTTTACCAACCTGAAGATATTTTTATATAAAAGGTGAGTAAGCACTCCCTACCCCCATCCTCCATCAATTGCTGGTCCATTTTATAGTACCACTAATTGAATAATACACTCTTTTCATTTTGACTTGAGAAGCCATGCATTTGGCTTGTATATCAATGGTTTTATTGCTGAGGTGGATTGGTAACTGGTGGTTAATTTAAACACCAGCTGAACTGAGTCCGTATGGTGCTGTGTGGATGGCCCACCTGAGGACTGTTATGGGCATAGAAAGGAGACCTGGAGAGGAGGAGTAGGGTTGTGGGTTCTTCTAAGTGAGTGTTGTTTGGAGCTATTGGTTCTTTTTTTTTTTTTTTTTTTTTGGTACCGGGTCGTCAGGGTCCTCAAACTCATGAGCTCACACTTGCCAGGCAGGTACTTGTGCCCCTGAGCTAAATTCCTGGCCCGAGCTTTTGGTTCTTTTGAAGCTGTTAGTTTTCCTGGAGGAGTTTGTCATACTGGCCTCCCTGATACAAATTTGGCTGTTATTACTGGAGGAGCTCAGGACTTTGTTGCTGAGGATGGCCACACCTCACTTTGAGGGAATTTTGGTCTTTACTTTGAGCTTTGCTTCCTGGCTCCGAAGGGGAAGACGTATGCTGTTTGGGGAAGATGTATGCTGTTTAATCTCCAGGAGAAGTTTGTAACGCAGGCTTTCCGATACAAACTCAGCTATTCTCACCATCGGAGGAGCTCGGGACCTCATTGTCACTGAGCATGGCTGTGGTACTTTTCAGGGGAGCCCTGGTCCTTATTTTGAGCATCACTTCTTGCCTGCAGTACAGAACCCTTAGCCTGCTGGCACAGATCCTTCACCTCGCTGGCACAGACTTTCTAACTTCCACTGTTGACTTTTCGCCCTTCTCAGCGCAGGTATAGGAAATAGACTTGCATGAGTCATTCATTGTCTTGGGCTCTAGGATTTCAGATGAACTCATGCAGGTTACTGCCATGGGATCCAGACTCTTGGCTAGATTTTCTAGGTCTTTACTGTTGTGGACAGATTTCCTGCACTTTCTTTGTATTTGACTCCTTGGGTGACTATCATAAATAATACTATAAATTACATGTCCTGTATTGTATTACTCTCCTTGCAAATCCCTGACTACAGCAGTTGCCATGTTTTGTTCATTTCTTAGGCAAGTATGTGTTGAGCACCTACTCTGTATCATGCAGTATGTGACAAAGTGGGAATAACTATCAAGAATGCTTTGTGAAGTAAAGCATGCTGGGCGAAGTAGCACATTGCCTGTAATCCCAGCATTCAGGAGGCTGAAGCAGAAAGACAGCTGAAGGCGCAGGGCCAATCTGGGCAACATAGTGAGTTGAGGCCAGCTTTTAAGCTACATAGCAAGGTTATGTCTCAAAAACAACCCAGAAAAACAACACCACCTAACCAACCAACAAACCAACCCCAAAAAGCAACCTAGAAAAAGCTTCCCATGTGTAGTTTGGTTGCTAGTTACTATTCTGAATGATATTTTTTTTCTATATAATTTCTAATTGGTTATTATTATTATTTTTGGTAATCGAACGCAGGACGTTGCACTTGCCAGGCAGGCACCGTGCCACTAAGCTATCGGCCTGGCCCTCTAACTGGTTATTATTGATAAGTAAGAAAGATTTGCTTTTTGGTTATTTACCTGTCTTCCTTCCTAATCTTGTTTTTAAAAATGTTACTAGTAATTCTGGTCATTAGGCTCATTTTTTTTTCTCTTAAGATAGAATAATTTATCATATGCATGTATTGATTCATTCTCTGACTTTGTAACCATTAATCTTTGTCTTTTATTAATTAATACTTTTGGCAGTGATAAGAAGTAGTAATATGAATTCATCTCTTAGGCCTAATTGTAATGGAAATGTTCCTTTGTATTTATTATTGAATACTGTGATAGCTGTGTGATTCTGATTATGTATTGAGTTATAGAAAGTTTTTCTAAACTCAAGTGGATGTTGAATTTTATTATCTTTTTTTAACAATATCTATGAAAATGATGTCAAACCATGTATGCATTAGACTTTTTACTTTTGTATTTGACACAAACCTCAGTTTCCTATACCGGAGTTTCCTCATTTCAGATTGGTCCATATCATTGAATTCTGGCCAAATTATATGGGTGACCTAGACCACCTCCAAACCTAAAACTCACAATACTCTCTGCCATTCTTTGTGTTCTCTTATGGCCTTTTGGGCTCTCAGGTTGGACTCCAGAGTTACCTGTGGGTGATCATGAGGGTTGGGCAGCTTTGCTGCATCTGGCAGAACTCCTGCCCTACCTGGCTTATTCCACCTGAAATATACATAGGGACCTTCCAGGATGCTTGCTGGTACTTTGGGTATAAGTGTCCTGACTTGCATTTCCTGCTGCACTTACTACAGTCCTCATGCACTTGCTTTCTGAAGTAAAAGGGTTTTGCTACTACCGCTGTTTCTTTTTGCATGTCTGTCACAGAGTTTATTCCATTATTTAGAAGCTACTGAATTCTAAGCTCTTTGTGATTTTTAATCCATCTGGCAATTAACAATTTTATAATTCATATTGTGGCTATATAGGGTCTTAAATATTGGTTTATATTTCATTTTTTCAGTAATTTTCTCTCAAGTGTAAGTACCACAATGAATTTCTGAGAATGTTTTAGAAAATAACGTCTGTGTCATCTGTACCAAGTATTTGGAAATGCACCTGACTTAAACCATGTAAAATACAATGTTTTGAGAAATAAACGTTTTTGGGGGCTGGGGATTTAGCTCAGTGGCCTAAGTACCTGCCTTGAGAGCACAAGGTCATGAGTTTGATTCCTGGTACCAAAAAAAAAAAAGTTGAGAAATAAACATTTTTAAAGTAAAAATTTATGTTTTTCTCAGTATTGTTTGTCCTCGGTGGGCATTTTTTGTAATGGTGGAAGTTCTGCAAGTTCGAGAGCAGTTTGAACTTGGACAGATGGTTGGTTTTTTTAAGCGATAGAACTAAAGCTTAGACAATTAAGAAGTAGTTATTACTCATTTTTAATAAAAAACAACTGAAAATAATAGTAGAAAGACCATTTTTTTGTTTTGATTCTTAACAGACAAATTATCATGGCCAAGTCACTTATCTTACTAAGCTTTAATTACTATACCTGAAAAAATAAAAAGACTTTCTTCCTCTGAGAAAGCCTGTGAGAAATATCACAAGGTGAGTGAAAGTGCTTTGTTAAATGCTAATAATTTCTAAGAAAAGCAATATTAACATATGTAGACTAAGTCAAAAAGCTAGAAGAAATTATGGGATAATTTGTTGGATTCCTCATATAATAAGTAGACATAGTATCAAAATAGCATTTGAATTGGATATTTCAATGTAGTTAAAAGTTAGTATTAATATTAGAAACCCACGTTATCTCCAGATGTGTTTTATATTTTACTAATTCTTGAAACCAGAGTGTAGTGATTATTTGAGTACTGTATTCATTTGTTCCATTTTAGTTTTATGATTCAAGTGCTTAGTGTTCTTACTTTCAGGGATAACTTTTTGAAAAGGCAAAGAACTTCTGAAATTTAAAGAATTACATGAGGTTTTGGACTCCAGGTAACAATTTGATTTTAATGGCTTCTTTTATCAGAACTGACATGTAGGATATTAATATCCATGTTTTTATTTTGACCGTGTTGTTAGATACCTATATGTACTTGAAGTAGAGTGGTTAAATGTAGGCTTGAAAATAACTAAGTTATGCTGACTTCTGAATAAGATACAATTGCAGAAAGAATAAATTCCTGATTTTTTGTAGACTTTAAGTGAATTGCTTGAATCAGACATAAAATAATAAAGTTTTGGTTTTTTTCACTTTCTTTTAAAACTGTCAAAAAGGATGAGATGCTGTCTGTCTGTCTTATCTTGGTAGTGGGATCTGAACTCTGACCTTTGAATTGAGCTGTATCTCCAGCTCTTTTCAATTATTTTGAGATATGGTGTCTCTATCTAAGGTGGGCTCAAACTTGAAATCATCCTCTTTTAGCATCCTAGAATACTGGGATTGCTAATGTGAGAGGTGAATTTTAAATCATAATATTTTAAAACATAATACAAAGCTTAGTATGGTTTATTCCAACATCCTTAAGAGATGTATAGTTAGGGAAGAAGTAACGTAATTAGGATAATGGAGATGGGAGCAGTGGCATGGAGAACATAGTTCAGATGCTTGATTCTTGGTCCACTGCTTTTTCTTAGTACTTATAACTACTTTCAAAAACTTCTTTTTTTAAAGATATATTGCCCCTAACAAGTCTTCTTGAAGTTCAAAGGATAAGGGGCATCTTTGATTACCTCAAATGATGAGGGTGTACAATAAAAATGCAGAGGAAGTACAGACTCATGAATCCATCATTCCAGTAACTACATAACTGTGCCCCAGAAAGGACAGGAATATACTTGTGAATAAATGTTTGCTACAGCATTATTTACTAGACTTAAAAAGAGGAAAATGACCTTGAGGTCCAAATGTGTTCTATGCATACAGTGGACTATTGGGGAAAGAAAGGGGATGGTAGAGGAATATTGTACTGATACCAAGTTGTGCAGCATGGATGAAACTTAAAGACTGAATATTTTCTTGCAAGATTGAGAATGAAGCCTGACGTTCGTTCTTCCCACTTCTGTCCCATAGATTATGAAAAGTCTGTGTGGGGCAAGAGGGCAGGACGGGGAAGGAGATGCATTCCAGTAGAAAAGGAAGATGTATAATTGTCCTTAGTCATAATTCCTATATAGAAAATGATTTTTAAAAAAGATAACGAGTTAAAAACCACCAGGCCAGACAAAAAAGTTAGCAGTATCATAGGATACAAAGCAAGTACAAATAAATGTATTTTTGTAACTAAGTAGTATTATATTTAGAACAATATCATACATAACAACTTCTAAAAGTATAAAATAACACTACATTTAAAATGTGGGTCTGTACAGTATTATTGAAGAAAATGAATAGCCATAGATTTCAGAGAAAGTTTTTAGTATCTGTGTCTTAACAAAGGATTTATAACCAGAGTGTGTTTGTGTGTCATATGGAAAAGTATTGCACTTCAGTAGTAAAAGTCAGTGGACCCATAAAACTCACCAAAGACTTCAACTGGCACTTTTCAAAGGAAGGCAGCTTACAAACAATGTGGAAAAGTACTGAACATTACTGGTGTTCAGGAAAATATTAATTGACAGTTAATGTCATATACTGTTACACACATTCAGTAGCAGTGCACTGCTTCATATACTCCTTTCTCATTCTTGTTATTTGCTGTGGCTTCCATCTCTGTTGCTACATTTGCTCTCCACTTTCTTCCCCCTTTTTTTTTTTCAATCTTGTGGCTTTTGATTACTTAGGCACTTTGCTTGAACTTGCTTTTTCTTTTGTGTTTCCTCATGTCTGCCTCTAGCCAACTTCCTGTTCTTTGTTAGTTTTCCAAGGGAATGAGTTCAGATAGTACTTTGTAGAGCAAAGCTATTTTGTTGGTTTACTTCATTATCTGCTGGCTTGCAAAGCAATTCTCATCTTTAGGTTTAGCATTGTTCCCAGCTAGTTACTACCTGAATACTGATGTTCATTGCTTTCTTGTCCCAAAATGCTGCTCCTAGATCTGTTGAGTCAATATACTGGAGTCATCATTTGATATCTGTAGGGGGATTGTTTCTAGGACTCTCATGAACACCATAATCTGCAGATGCTGAAGTACATTATGAACAGTTGTTTGATCATTTTTTTGTGCCTAAATCCTGTAACCTGAACAATCACTTCTAAGATAACAATATGCAATATATTAATTAGTGTTAATTTCCTACTATTTTTAAAAATTCTGTATCTTCTCTAGTCTTTTTTTCTATTTTGCTTTTTTAATATAAAAAGAAAAAAATGGGCATGTGTTTGCATAGAACCTGTACACACTGTCCTTTGTGCTTTTAGTCATCTGTGGATTACCTTCAATACGTCATGTGTTGTGAGTGCTAATTAATAATATGGCATATTTTTTAGGGTATAATGAAAAAAGTCTATACATGTTCAGTACACAATTCTTTTTTTCTTTCACTTTTTAAAATATTTTGATCCTTGGTTATCCAAGCCTCAAGTATATAGGGCCTGCTGTACCTCTTAAGAGGCTGTGTGTCTACTTCTCTTATAAGAAAATGAATCAGGCACATTGTGAATCCAGCCCTTATCAAATAGTCCTGTCAGGGAACTACATGCTTTTTTCTTCTTTTTTAAAGATGGAAAGTAGCCTAACACGTAGGAGTTCAGCACTCACTATGGAGCTGGAATCTTGCTTGGACCTGCAACAGATAACTTTACTATGTATATGACCTTAGGCAAATCAGTCTCTTAGTCCTTTCTTTTCCTTAAATGGAAAAAAATGAAGCTGATGGTACCTAACTCAGTAGTGTTGTGGAAATTAAATGGTTTGATGATGTCAGGTGTGCAAGAAAAGCACTTGGCACTGAGAAAGATGTAGTTACAGTTGTTACTATTTTTATTAATATTGATTCTGGAGGAACAAATTCTATTCAGGTAGAGGAATTTTGGAGACCATGATCTTTTCATCAGCATATTTTCTTCTATCATGGCAAGCTTTTTTCTTTTTTTCTATAGCCTCTCCCACCTCCTTTAAACAAGGACTTAAATTACAGACAGAGGTGTTTAAACATTAGAAATCATTGTGGCATCTTACAAAACATTTTGAAGCCAATATAGAAAAGATGGACAGTGAAACTTTGCTATGTCTACTTCTTCCTAATTTCCCTTTATGGTAACTACTACTTGTCTTTTATGGTAAATTCCAGGCCCCTTCCTTAGAGGACAGGCATGTCTAGTACTTATCCCACATATCTCTGATGCTATCATTCATATCTTTTTTAGGGAACTTTTAATTATCAATCCCAGAACATCTGATAAACCTTCATTAGAAAATTCCTTCTGAACTTTTGCTGAAAAGTAGTTACTGTGCACTGTGTATATAGCAGCTGTTTGCCCAAGCTAAAAAAAAAATTGGCCGTTTTAATTTGCTTTAAAAATACCCACTGGCACTGGTTCTCATTACAGATGTGTGGTTGTAACATTTCATTTTTTAAATGTGTATCCATCTTTTTTCAGTTCTAAGGGAGTCCAAAGAAACCATCTCCACCTTAAAAATAACCACTAAACCTACAGTGTTTTTGGTTTTTAAAAATTCTCAAGGGAGGACATTTTTTATCTTGGACCTAAGCTTCATACAGGGTGGCCCATTTAAAAGAGTCCCTGTACACAGACACATTATTAAATGGGAACTGTTTTAAATGGGCCACCCTGTAAATCAGAGTTCTTTTTCCCAAAGGGTATTTACTTCTTTACACATTCTGAGTTTAGCGCAAGTTTTAAGTTCTTGTGCTTGATAAGCAGCCCTGAAATTTATGTGATTGCCTAGGTGGCATAAATCTGAGATTGTATTCATATTATGAGATACTGTGTTTAGGTCTTTGAAAATTTAACATCCTGTGAGAATCTTCTCTTTCAAAATTTCTTCTTTTGTAATGGATACAAATAAAATGAAAACAGAAACTTAAACTGTAATACAACTTTGGATTTTTAAAAACTGTAAATCCTTTAAAACAGCACAGATGTCTGTTTCTTCAGTAGTTTAGGTACTGTAGTTCTCAATATTTTTAATGTAAAGTTTCCAAATACTATTCTTTTCACTTACACTACTCTTGCCCCCCAAATCTGTGCCTGAAATGAAGTCTTTTTCTTTTCTTTTTTTTTATCTATATCTGTCTCATCAAGATTTATCTGAAGCCCATTCTACAGGCTCGAAGCAGGACCCTAAGGCCTATAACAAGCCCACAGGAATTCCTCCACATCAGAGACCATCACAGAAAAAGTAACCAGAAAAGGGGTCACTAGTACTACATGAAAATGGTCCTTTGTCATGCTGTAAACTGCTGTGGCCATGAAGTGTGAAGACACTTATGCTAGTGAATCTATTCTGTGCAGAGTCCAGTCCATTTCCAGTCAGCAGTAACAGAAGCCACAGGTCCTGGTGGCACTGCGTGGCACTTACCGTTTGGTTTGGAAAAAATGTGGAGAAGTTTTACTCTAAAGCCTATATGCTGTTAGTTAAAAGATATTTGGGTAATGGGCCATGCTGCACCAATGATGAGGACTGATGTAACATTCAGTTCAGGCCCAGGGCAGGAGTCCCTCTTACCATACCATGAGGTATTATCGTAACATCCATGTATAAGTTCAGTTGATTGACTGTAGAAATACAACCTCTATAGAAATCCAGTGGAGTCTGTGTCTCCAAATTTGTATCTGCTATGCTAATTTACTATCAAACAGCTTTTAGAAACACATACATTTCTCTATTCCAAGTAGTTTTTGCACAGACTTTTTTTTGATATTATATCATTAAAACTTACTATAATTTTGGGACTGTGGTTAATGGCTTGATTTAGAACCTACCACCTTGTTTTAATTCTATGCATTATAAAATGTAGTACTTTGAGGAGTAAATATTAGAAAATATTCTATGGAAAGTATTTGCACACATTGGTAGCCTGAGAAAGAAAAACAAAATGAAGAGTTGTAACAGCTATGTCTTAGATCTGTGGTAGTGAACAAATGGCATACATGTTATTTGTTTTTAAGACAGAAAATGTTAATGTATGAGTTGTTTTTTCTAAGCTAAAACCTCAGTATTTAGGTTTAATTGTGGTGTTGGCACTTTATGATAAATAAGTGTGCTTTGGGTTGCAGTTTGGGCACTTGTCTCTAAAAAGGTTTACCATCACCAGCATGGGTCAGTTGGCTTTCCATAGGTAAATATAGTAAAATTTGTTTTCTTTAACATTCCTAGTAAACATTTTCATTGATGTTCTATCAACATAAATGAAAGTAATTTGAATCTTTCATAGAGATAAAGTAGTCTATCCTTGTACAACAGCTAAATGATTCAGACAAACCATGTGGGGCCCAGGAAGAGAGTTCACCCTTCCTGTGAATCAGCAGAAACTGTGCTGGGTCCTGGAGGAGCACAAGAGGAAGCCAACTCACCTTTTCTGTGAGACACAAAAACCGTGTGGGATCCAGGAGAGAGTCAAGCCAGTTCACCCTTCCTGTGAGCTGTGCAAAACATGTGGGACCAGAGAAGAGAAACAAGCAAATTTGCCCTTCCTGTGAGCCAACCAGCATGTGGGCTGAGAATCAAGACCTACCTCCTTACCTCCTCACCCACGTCCCATAAACAACCAGCTGATTTGGAGGAGAGGCTGAGTTGGTGGAAGCTGAGGTACAAAGATAGCTGAATGTGTGTGTTGTTTGATTGACTTTAGAGGCCTAAGGCTGATAGTCTGAGCGTCTATTGAGAGGATAATACTACGCAATATAGTGAATATGGAGAATTTCCTTCTGTCTTGTCTTTGAAATTCAATATTTTTCTCACTTGTTTTGTTCTGATTTATTGTTTTGTTTTATTCAGTGTTTTGTTTTGATTGATTTTATTCTGTTTTATTTGATTTTACTATGATGTGATGGACAACTGTTTTGAGGATAACAAGATATGGTAGCCATTGTTGATTTCCTATTCTGTTTTGAAGTTTTGTACCACTTTTACTGTTTTGTTTTGATTTGCTTTATTCTGTTTTATTTTGTTAGGTTTTATTCTCTTTTAAAAAAATTAACAAATAAATGACACACGAATATTCAACATTAACAAAAACGGTGTTAACATATTAACAAATGTGGTAGTCTCCATGTTGTGGTCTGACTTAAAGTCAATTTTTTACTGAGTGACTTTCAGCCAAGACACTTCTCCAATTATTGTTTTTCTAATTAAGTGAGGCTATACTGCTATTTCAACCATCTAGTAATGAAAAGTAAAAGCATAGCAGTATGAGAAAGAAATTTTGAGTAAGATGTTCTTTCATGCTTTTAAGAAAAATACTTTTTCTTTTATTTAATGTGAAATTTCATCAAGAAAAAGAAATGGATCTACTAAATGAATTTTCTGAGTGCCTGTTTTCACTCCATTTGGAAAGAAGGTGGTCTCAGTTGTCATTATCTGGATTCCATAGGAGCAGAAATACCAGTGTGCAGGTGGAGGACTCCAGGACCCACTAATTGAGGCAACTCATCTATTTCATCTCATGTAGAAAAGCAGCAATTTACCAAGCTAAAGCACATTTGGTTTGAAATGAGGATGAAAAAAGACAAGGAAAAGCTTGTTCTATAGATATTTTCTGCACAGAAAGTGAATTCATTGTTGACACAGCAGTAGTTTTAAAGCATGGTTCTTTTTATTTTGGACTCAGCAAGCATTTTATTTGTTCATTAAATGTTGACAACTGTTATTTGAGTATTGTACCATTAGCTTTATAAAGTGAAAAACATTCTTACTAATCTGACACGCTTGTTTATTATTTTCCTAGAACTTCTGTAACAAAGTACTAAAATGTAAAACAGCAGAAACTCTTTGTCCACAGTGTTGGAGGCTGGACATTGAAACCAAGGGTCATGGTCTCTGAGTGCTGCAGGGGACAGTCTATTCTGCTTCACACAATTCCAGCAGTCCTGGAGGTGCTGGTTGTGGATGCACTGCTTCTGTCACATTGCTGACCTTTCCCATGTCTTGATATCTTCTCCCTTACTGCATCAGTCTTTGTGCACATGTCTCCTTTTTGTAAAACACCAGCACACTGAATTAGAGGCCACCCTACAGATGTTGTGTTAAATTCATCGCCCTTAGGAAGATTCTACTTCCAAATAAGGGCATGCTGAAGTACTAAGGAGAGGCTGTGATATCATGGTACCTTCTTTGGAGCAACACAATTCAGCCAAAAACTTGTCTTTTATGATTTTAAATATGAATATATATGCAATATTTCAAATGCTGATAAGATATATAAGATGTACACTAGAACTTAAACAAGAGCATGAGATTTTGACATAATTGACAGTACAACCATTTTTTTACGAGTACTAAACATGAGCTGTAGTAGGTGAGTTATCCTTAGGTCATACAGCCCTCTACCTCAAGCATGTTTTAGAAATATTGTATTTTAGAAGTATTGTATTTTCCTTTTTTCTTGGAAGAACAGTATCAATTATGGTTTGTATCTATTGCTAAACTAACTCTTTAAGTCATAAAATATTTGATTTTGATACTTGACCTCTACCAGCAGTTAACAAACTGAGGGGACAGGTCAGATCTACTTACCTTTTTATTTTTGGCTAGCTTGCTTAACTAAGAATGTTTTACATATTTTTAAATTCCTGGGAAAGTAAGAGTAATATTTTGCAATTTGTAACAATTATGTGAAACTTACATTTCATTGACTGGATAATGAAATTGTGCTGGATGGAACATAGCCATGCCTGTTCACGCATTACGGATTGTCATGGTGCTTGCTGTCACATCAGCAGTTGTGTGTGTGTAGCGAAGACGTTAGACTGGCACTATATGTTATCTGACCTTTTCAGAAAAAGTTTGCTGAAACTTGAGTTATAATAATCTTTTCCTAACCTGTTGGGTGACCTTGACTGTTTTTTAAAAAATTATTTATTTTTATTTATCTATTATTTATTATTATTATTATTATTATTATTATTATTATTTTTTGGTCTTCTTGAGACAGGACTCACTGCGCAGTTCAGGCTGGCCTTGAGCTCACTTTATAGCCCAGGCTGGTCTCAAACTCGCAACGATCCTCCTGTCTCAACCTTGGGAGTGCTGAGGTTATAGGCATGAGCTGCCACGCCCAGTTTAAAAATAATAGTTTTATAATTATAGTACAGTTTTTAAATTATCCTCCTAAGTCACATGCTGGTAAAGTTTAAAATTTCAATTCCTAAAATTTTATAATTTATTATAGTCCAATTTTATGTTAGACTGACTAAAAATGAGATTTGTATTTCTGTGCTCTCGTACCAGTGTGCTGGATACTTTTTTTAAAGTTCATGAGTACTTGGTCTTTGTACTGTTTGCATTCTTCAGCCTTTAGGAGACAAATTTGTTCCTGGTTGCGAATACTACTAAACTGAGTTAAAATTATATGTAGCAAGATGTTCTATATGGCAAACATTTTTAGTCAGGAATCCCAATAATAGGTCTAAATTTACTGTTAAACTTGCATGTCAACTTTTGGATTTGATTTATGATAACTAAAGGGGTAATTCGACTAGCCCATTTAGGAGAAACTTGCCCAAGCCAGATGTGGTTGTGCACACCTGTAATCACACAACTCCGGGGAGGCAGGGGCAGGAAGATTGCAAGTTTGAACCCATTGTTAGCAATTTAACAATGTAGTGAGATCCTGTTTTTAAAAAGGTCTGGCGATACATGATGTGAAAGCTTTAGGTTCAATTTCTACTACCCCATGCTCCATTTACTCCAGGTTCTCAAACATTAATAATGAATCTGCAAGTAGAATAGATAGTGGTCAATCCAAAATGAAATAGTTTTCATGCAATTATTATTAATTGGATCTGAAAATACAATATTCAACATATTTTAAACTTAGAAGATACATATGAAGATCCCTTCTTTAATGTTAAAATATCTCCGTATGATATGAATCCTCATCAACAATATCCAGATTGTTTCCTTTAATAGAAATTAGAAAACAGCTGCATGAAGGACAGAAATAATTCTTTCTTCCATCTATACCACTGTATGATAACTTTAGCCTAGGACTGCACTTCATTATCAAGTTGATAAAGTTAGTTATCAAAATGAAGTTCATGATTGTAGATTTAGTACCCTTTCAAATTCTGTTGTTTTATAGGACACATTTAAGAGTCATTTTAGATATCAATATTTCATAAAATCTTTTTTCTTATTCTGTTGGTGCTGCTAAATTATTCCTAGAGTAAATTTGTTTTAGAAAGTGTATAGGGTCTTTAACCATATAAAGTAAGTGTGATTTTTAAGAATGTTGAGGTAGTTATACTGAATTAAACTAGTATTTTTGTTGTTATTCTCAAAACATGAAGTAAAAGGACTGCAGATACCTGTGTTAATTTTCTGCTCCTTTGTCAATTCTCCATTCCTGTTGCACCCCATGTCTGGAATGAATACATTATTGTAGGCTTTTGCACTTGAACTGCACCATAAAGATGAAAACAGTAAGCCGATTAATTTTGTATATTCTTCTTTGAAGAATATGTATGAAGCTTATGTATGTAGAAAATAAAATTTCCTCTCTCTGGCCCTTGTTGTTTATTTTTCTTTCTTTCTTTTTTTTTTTTAATGAAACCTCTTTTCACTTAACCTTTTTTCTAAGACTGTTAAAGAACACATTAGTAGAAATGAGCTTTGTAAATTTAATGAAAAACTGATTGGTACATTATAAACAACTAAATTTTAAATGTTCAATATTATTTTCATTCATCTTGTGAAAGATATACTAAGTCCCCTAAACATAATTGCATAGATCTTTGAACTCTTTGGAATGTGGTGGGGAGGAGAAAAGAACTCTGGCTTGTGTGTTTGATATTCTAGTTCCTTGTCAATACTCAGAGTCAGACTGTTGAAACTTGTTTGTATCCAAGAAACCTCCTTGACTTCGGGGATAGAGTGTCATCTCTTCTTTACTCTCAGTTGTATTGACTTGTAAAGACTGGAGAGAAGTGTCTCCAACAAGTTTGACAAATGAAGTTTGTGTACAAAAACAAATCTCTGATTGTTACTCTTGTAGGAACTGGACATTATGAAAAAGAGATTCTGGATTCCTGGAATTACTTGGGGAAGCACCAAGGCTGGTATTTTTCTGAAGTTTTCCTGTTTAATAAACTCTTCATGTATGGTTTAAGAATGGAATTGTTGACTAAAGCTGCAAGGAAAGTTATACTGTGAATATAAAAGTTGTATACCTTGTTAATCTTGGTCTCAAGTGTCAATTTTAAGTTCTGTGTAGTATCTGTTGCAGTATAGCTAGTGTTATTAAATCAATTCGATTCTTACTATTCTAGAATTTATGCATTAAAGCATAGTTTTTATCAGGGTTCAACCTTGGGAAAGTTTTGCATGGTTTAGTAAACTGTATCAGAACTTTGTCCCAGAAAGTCATGAATTTTTATATGATTTATGTATAATGACACCATAACTTCTATTACATAATTTTAATATTTAAAATTAATATTTGAGACTAAAAGCAAGGTGAATTTCATGTGGTAAACTCAGCTATTAAATATAGGAAGCCGTTTATTTGTATTTGAGCTGGGAAATTTTTTTAACCTTTTAATAGATGCCTTTCATGGTTAATAATACGAAAGTCATTTCATGTTCCAATTTCCAGGGTTTTTTCCATTGTTAATTCCTTTATTGTATCATATATACATCAGTTTGCATTTCTGCATGCTCCACACTGAATGTTCAAAAAGTCATTTCTAATTCTGTCAATCTATTAATTCTATCAAAATTCTATCAATTTACCCAGCACCCTACTGTAATTACCCTACTTGAATATGTGTTTATATGATCTTTTAACTTGCTTAATGTTTTTGCTGTAGCACAAGTTGAAATAATCTGAAATTCTTTAGGTTTTATGAAAGACAATATTACTAAAGTACTTAGAGGTTTGAATTTTTAGATTTTATCAAACTGGTGGGAGTTGGAATCCCATTTCTACTGTTCATTAAATATGTGGCCTTTGGTAAGCTAGTTAACTTAAAGAATAGCAATGAAAAAATAATAGTACCTACCTCATTCAGTTGTTGTGATATAGTAAGTTTGGTAGCACCTACGAAACAAAAATCTTGTATATATTTTGAGTATTTGTTGGTTTGTCATTTTCCTCATCACTACTATCATTATTACTATTGTTATACTGATTTTAAATCTTACTTCCTTTTAGACTCACTTTTCTTTTTCAGTATTTTTTGCCTTCAAGAAATATGTCATTAGGGGTATGAATGTAGCTTAGTGGTAGTGTTTTGCTAAGCATGTTGAAGTCCTTGGATTCCATCCTTAGCAACACAAAACTACTCTTGATACCATTTTGAATAATTTTACCCAAATGCTTACCAGATCTAATAAACTTTTGATCATTTTTTTGTTATCCTTTCATTTCATTCATTAAACCTTTATTCTCATTATGTGTGGGGCACAAGCAGTATAGGTGAAAAAGACTAGATTTCTGCCATCACAGCTTACATTAATGTAGTTATGTAGTGTTATATGTTATAAATAAGCTTGTACAAATGTTCTTTTTAGGATAGAAGTTAGGATTTCATGAAAGGTTGAGACATTTGATCAAGACTTCAGAAATATGTGATGGTATTGAACAGATAATGAAAGAGGTATAATAAATTTTTCTAGTCAGAGGCAAACAGAAGTAAAAAATGTATGGAGCACCTTTATGGGCAATTTATGGGCTTGCTGGAGAAAAAGCGTGGCCTTTTTCCATCTGCCTCTTTGAAGTTCTATTATATCTACATGGGAAAACAGTAAGATTTCAAAGGATACATCCGATATTTCTAGTACATTTACCCATTGAGTCCCAGTCCTGGTTTCTTGTAATGTATAACCTAATGTTATCTTGTATTGTTGACCAAAATTGCTGCAGTTTTTTGTTTTTTCCTGTTAATACTGTGTTCACAAGTCACATGAATTACAGATATTTTTTCTCATCTGACAGGCAACTTCCTATATCCCTTAAAATTTTAACCTTCCAGCTTTTTCTAGTTTTGTGTGCTCACTGAATGTCCACAGTATGGGGGAACACTGGTTGTGATCTGAGATCATAGTGGAATCAGACAGGTAATGACTTCAATTAGAAGAGAGATTATATGCAGTGGTGAAACTAGTTATTGCCAGGTGTTTTTTTCTAGAATCATATCTAAGGAAGCATGATTAAGTTACAATTTGGCCATGAGTTTGCTTCCTTTTCAAAAATAGGAACCCTCATTCACTATTTAACGACACCAATCTCAAGAAAAATTCTAGAATTTGTAATCATTAGGAGTTTGTGTGTGAGTTCTCAACTCATATTTAAGTAAAATGTTTCCCTTTTTGTAGTGTAAAAAGTTAAGCAAAATATTTAGCATAATCTCCTGATACCCCTGTGGATAAAATGGAAATTTTAAGTTTGGTGAAAACCTCAAAGCTGTCTCATCTGTTCCCAGCATTTGAAGTATTGACAAAGATCTGCTGCTTCAGGAGCATCTCTTTGCAACAGGCCTTTATAATTTGGCCTATCATGTGTTCAGTATTTAGGTTAGAGCTATTTATTTCTTTTGCTCATTTACGAACAGCTTGGAAACTTTTCCCCCTACAATATAGAACCTTAATATAGAAGCAAATAGATGCTGAACTATTTTTCTTCAAGTGAAAATTGAAAGTGGCATTAGTTGTAAGAAACTTTCCAGTGTTGTGTCATTTACAAGGAGACCTACATTATAAAAAGTAGAGAATCTTTAATTTTAAAGGAAATGCTTTATTTTTTCTAGTAGATAAGTGGTTTGCATTGTTGGAATGGCAATGGGGTTTAACTCTAAATGGTGTGAGGCATTATTTGGGAATGATGGAAATATTCTAAGATTGGATTATGATGGTAATTGTACAACTCTGAATTTACTAAAAGTCATTGAATTGTATACCTTAAGCAACTGAATTTTTAGGTATGTAAACAGAATCTCAAGCTAATTCAGAAGGTACTGTTTAGGAAAGAAAAATATAAAAATGTTTTAAAGTTAGACTTTTTCATATTTTTGAAGGCCTCTTTTGTAACAGTAGGATTTTTTTTTAATTTTTATTACCTTTATTGGTACATTTTAGATATACATAGTGATCATATTCATCATATTCATAGGGAGTTTGTACATGTATATGATATGAGTGATTCCTGTTTTTTCCCCAGTCCTCTCCTCTCCCTGCACCCTCCTTTCCTACCTTATTTACAAAACTTTGTCTCCATTTTGTTCTTTGTTTGTTGTTTTTTTTTCTCCTTTTCTTCCTTTTCCCCTCCTAGTTCCTCTTTCCTTTTGAACAATTTCTTCCTATTGTACATTTTGGTCCTTATTTACTCTTTCAGTTTCTCACACTAGGGAGACAATGTGATATTTGCACGTGTGTCTGATTTATTTCATTTAAGATTATGACCTCAAGGTGCATGTGTTTACCTAGAAATGTCCCAGTTTTATGCTAAGATGTTGACAATTAGTGATTTTACTAGTAAGATCTATAGTTGTTCAGTGTACTCTTTCAATTTTTCTCTTGGTTAGGAATCTTTCAGGATAAAAAATAAAGAGGAGAATTAAGAGGAGAAAAATAAGCTAGGGGATTAGGCTGACAGGTTTGTGAGAGCAGGCTTTCTCAAACACTAAAAAATGAGACCATTGTTTAGTGTCTAAAAGGGGAAAAAACTGAATTTATTGCTGATCATAAAGGAGAGGTATACTGGTCAAGTCCAGTTTCTGTGTGGGGAAGACTGCTGATCTACAGAGCCTGGGACAGCATGGAGTTTAGGCACTGGGGGCTTTCTGGAGGTGGCCACTGTCTGTAGAAAACAGTCCATACTCAGAGGTGTGTCTATTGCCATTCCTGACTGACTGTGAGAAAGGAATTACAATGTCTTTGTCATTCCTTAAAAACTTGTAAAACTAGTATTGGTAGCCGCTTACTGCCATGACAGTAGAAAAACCACTCATTTCTTCAGTTTGTAGGAAATTTAAAAATTTCCCAGCTGGTGTTAAAGTCAGTACTTGACATGATGTGGACCTTTAATAAATGTTTTCTGAATGAGTTTTTAAAAGGCTCAAATGTTTACTGTTATCACCATCACCATTATCTCCTTGTTTAAAACTGAGGAACTTGTTTTTTAAGCTCTGACATTTTAAGCTGATAAATATTTTGAATCTTCAACAAAGACATTTAGGGGGTTTTCCCTTAAGTCACTGTTTCTGAAATTGATTTTCAATTCTATATAATTTAAGTAGACTTAAAAAATCATTGCATCAACAGTGAATACATTGAAAAGCAAGTTTCTTTTCCTGTAGAACTTCTCAGAAACTAAAATGATAGCTTGCATTAAGAAGAATACAAGATATTTCTCAAACTCATAACTACAGAATAGCACCCCCACCCTACCTTCTGCTCCTGGACACTCTCAGTGCTGCTACGTAATTAACTATATAAAATGAGCATAAATGTGAATTTTCTAAATACCTGACAGTTAAAATGTCTTTCTGTCTCTCTGTAACTCTCTAGTCTATGCTGCTGAGCAGTGCCGGTGCTTCAGATATACTTCCTAAGTTTCTTGAATTTCTCTTATTTTCTGGTTCATGTAATGTGGGTGAAGATACACTTTCTACTTTTTTATTTGATAGCTGTACTGGGGATCAAACCCATATCCTCAAGCATACTGGGCTGGTGCTGAACCACTAAAGTACATCCTCAGCCCTACAATTTGTTTTAAATAATACCGAGAAAAGGTCTCAATAAGTATAAGACTTTTTGTTTGTTTGTTTGTTTGTTTCTTGGTACCAGGAATCAAACTCATTACTTCATGCTTGCCAGGCAAGTGCTGTGCTGCTGAGCTATGTCCCCGTCCCCTATAAGATGTAATTGTGGTTGTAATGTTTTACTTTCTAATGTTCTGGAAAGGTAGGATTTTTATTTTTTATTTTATTTATTTTTTAAATTTTATTTAACGAGAAAAAAAAACCAACCAGACAAAACAGAAAAAAAAATGGTAGCAACAATACAGAATTCCAAAGGGAAAAAAATAAAAGAACAAAACAAAACAAAACAAAAACCCCAAAAACAAAAACACTAAGAAATCGCCACTTGATACATTACATACTCTCATCACTGGAAATAGTTGTTCAAGTTACAAAATTAAAGCATACGAAGTAGACATTCAAACAGTGGGACTGTTAACAGTTCTGCTCAACAATCTAACAAAAATAGTAATATGGTCATCTATCTTACACACTTAAACATACATGCAGTTATATCCATTAGAGCACTTTCTTTTCCTCTCTTTTTTACAGTAGCAATTACACATTTGGGGTTTTATTACTCCTAAGGTAGGATTTTTAAAGACCAAGTTTCAGCAAAAAATAAGATAGTAAAGTCCGATGTTTATTAAATGTTTTGAGGGCTTAAAGGACTAAAATAACTGTTTTGAAGTTTTTGCTTATCTGAGAACCTCAAAAAAAATGTAGTCATACAAAGTAATTGAAGCAAGCCTCCTTTCTATGAATTTGTTAGTATTATTTAATGATAAATAATCATGCAGAGTTAAATTATCTAATTTTTTAGTTTTTTCTTCAATTAGTATGGTATTCTTACAGAAAGAATTTTGGATGAATTAAAAGTCCAGCTCTTAACCCTCAACTGGACTTGTGAATTTGAGATGGTTCTTTAAAGTCTCTGACCTTTATTTGCCATCTGTTTAAACAGAAGGAATGAACTAAATAATCTTTGCGTCTTTCTGTGACCAAGTAGTCAGTGATTATTATAGGTCTCCTTTGTTATCTTCCCTGTTCCTCAAATAGAGATCATTTGGACTCACTAGCTTTATGCTTCTATCCATTAGCTTAGAGATAGAATATTTGCTTTGTAGGAATGTAGAGCATCTGAGCAAAGATGCCAATATATAATCACTTGGTAAATACTGATCAATACTTACAAGATTTAAGTGTTTACTTTTTCTGTTACTGGGTCTTATTTTTTATTTTCTTTAAACAAATGAATTAACTGTGTTTTTTCACATCAGCCTTATTTTACATCATAAATGGTGTTACGGTTTTTTATGTTTATTTTTTACTAATGGACTGTGATAAAATTCTACAAATATTCTCAAAGTTTATTTAAATTATTTATAAATTTACATAATGCAATAAGGGTAATGAAGAAGTGAATGTTGAGGAATCAAGTAAGCAGTAAGCAAAGCTATCATTGCTCAGAAATTTGTTGTCTTAGATATTTGATATTTTGATTAATTGAGAATTTTGGCTTTCACAAAGCCACTTTTAACTGAGTTTGTTTTTTCCTTTGTAAAGCAGGTAGATAAAATCATAGAGTTGCTGTGGTGAGAGGTATAAATTGGGGAGGAAGGTTAATTGGTATATATTTATTGACTTTGCGTGCCTTAAATGATATCATAAGCAAACTTCCCCAACCCCCAGCCAGTGGCTAAAGTAAGTCTGACAAATACTGGGTGAGAATGATACAAACAGCTTGATGTCTGCGGTTTCATGTGCTGGCTAGTACCAGATGAGCTGACTAGGAACATGCTAGGGCTGTAGACTGCTATTCAGTATAAATTCCTAGGTATTGCAGCAATGGCTACCCTATAAAAGTGTAATTGAAAATATAGTGGTAGGTGCTTTGGAGAGACACTAAGTTTCTTGTAGAGACAGAAAGTTATATAGGACCTTCATCCTCCAAGCTGTATCTCATAGTGCCCATTCCTAAATAATGTCAATTACCTAGAATAGGAAAATGTCCAAGAAAACCCAAAGACCTTCTCCCCCTAAAATTAACTGACTTCAAAGACCACAGCAATTATTTAACTACACCATCGAGAATAATTTATAACCACGTTAGGATTTGTAGCCTGTGGTAAGTATTGAAAGTAACTCAGCATCCAAGAAGATGAAGACTTGGCAGTAAGGAAACATCTCTTTTTTCTTTACTCTTTTGTTCCTGGACATTTCAAGAACAGATCACCTTGTGTGCCTCATGTTCTTGGTGACTGGCCCAACAGACTCTTTGTCACAAATTATTATGTTTTTTTCCAAAACCCGCCCCTTACTAGATGTTCAACCCAGAGGTTCTCTACCATTTGAGCTATAACCCCCCCCCCAACCTTTTTTATGTGATGACAGTCTCAGTAAGTTGCTTAGGCAGTCCTCAAATCTGTGATTCAGTCCCCCTGCTTTAACCCTTTGAGCAGATAGGATTTTTTTTTTAAGCTTTTATAACTAATACTTGATCATTTCTTATGGCTTGAAAATTAAAAAGAAAGTAGATTCAAATGTGGACCTGTTAAATACATTGAAAGAATTTTCTATGATAGGATCTCCTTTTTTTTTTTTTTTTTAAATCCCTTAACCCCACTATCACGCCCTACCTACTGTCCCTTCCTTCCTGGGGATTGAATCTAGTTAGCCTTCATACTGAACTAAATCCTTAGCCCTTTTTATATGCTTTATTTTGAGACGAGGCCTCACTAAATTGCCTAGGTTGGTCTTGAATTTTCAAGCCCCCTGCCTTAGTCTCCCAGCATTAAAGGCATGCAGTACCATGCCTGATTCTTTTGTAATTTCTTAAGGGACAGCGGACTGTTTTCATGTGCAACAGTAGAAATTACATTCTTTTTTTTGGTCTTCTGATTATTTTTGTTCATTTATTTCATTGTTACCTGTTTTAAAAATCTCTCTTGGGCCGGGGATTTAGCTCAGTGGCTTAAGTGCCTGCCTGGCAAGCGTAAGGTCGTGAGTTTGATCCCCGGTACCAAAAAAAAAAAAAAAAAAAAAAAATCTCTTAATTCCATGAGCGTTACTCAGTTTATAAGATTTAATTAGTGGTGGTATTAACTCAGTGTTATAGAGACATAGATTTTCAGATTTAAGAGATGTGTAGTTGCTTATAAATCAAAGTCAAACATCTATAAGGCCTCTTTTAAAGTCATTGAATCTGATCCTGTCCTGTTGTTGAGAAATTCAGGTACTAGAAAGGTGCTTGTCAGGTACTACAGCCAAGGGGCCTAGAACCAGGTCATCTTCCCTTCCAGGATGCTGGTTTTTTTTTTTTTTTTTTTTTTTTTAAATCAGAACTGCCTTCCTATCCTTGTAACAGAGGCTGTGAGGTGGCATGGTGGGTTGTAATGTTCTTGTTGGATGTTTGTTATGTGAGCTGCATCACTTTTTCTGGGTTCACATGTCTGGCTGCTTTTGTTCCTTGAGTTTCAATCTGTTACTGCAAGGTATAAGTTAGCAGGATATCTGCTCCTCATCATCCAGTGTTTATGAGCTTTGTCCTCAGCTTTAGAGCCTGGAAGAACATTGACTCCAGACAAAAAAAGAAATCTCCGAGGTGCTGTTCATTCCTCTGCTTTGGGACCATAGGACTAGAAAAATAAAGGATAATTGTTTGAAAATAAATACGTATTTTATATATTACTTACTCATTTTCTTAAACTGTTTCCTGGCTTGTCTTGTTTTTATGAAAAGTACATCATGACCTTTTAGTACTAATTTAAGACTGATCTATTTGGTAGAGAATAATTTGGAAAAACCCTTAAGTCCTAGGTAGATTAAGATGGTTGTGCTTGTAACAGTATCTTTTAGGGGAGAAAAGAAAGATTTTCTCATGTCATAAACAGAATATTTATTTTCAAATACTGCTTGTTTTATCTCCTTTGTCTTTTGTGTTTTATGCTATGCTTTTGAACTAATATTATATACATTTACATAACATGAAAAGAACCGCAAGTGCACACATAGTTCATGTGCCAGCTTATTTTTTCCCTTGAAGTTTATGCTACTAAAAGAACTTACATTGATTGCCCTTCATATTTGGGGATGTAAGGAAGATGGTTCTGTGGACATATCATCAGCTACATAAAGCCTCATAGGGTGTAGAGGTTTGCAAAAAAGATTTGACAAAAAAAAAAAGGATTTGACAAGTGAAGTAATGCCATTGAATTTATGGAGACATGAGTATTGCCATATTTGGGGGGCTTCTTGGCATAGACTACTTTCCAAAGATGTCAAATAGAAGGTCAAGAGAGAATAAGATAGCAAATAGCTGGTTCTTTTAGTTTTTAAACTTTTAAAATCCTTTTTATAAAAGTGGTATAAGGAAAAACAAGAGGTTTTACTGCTTTTTTAAAACACAGGTATAGACAAATATATTCAGTATATATAAAATTTTGTTTTCTGTGATTTGGAAATGTCTCTCTGGTCATTTTTTTGTTTTACTTGCTTATTTTCTCTTCATCCTTTTTTTCCATTTAGTATTTGTTTAAAGACTCTCCCCCAATTTTGGGCTATCTTGAGCATGTCTGTAATAAACAACAGTATCAAAAATATTGCTCATAAATTCTGCAAGCTTTTTTGAAACACTACTCTGTGTTTTTTTTAATAGTGTACATCCTCATATCTGAATGTAAATGTACAGAATAAGGTGTGTAACTTCACATGATTTTATTTAATGCTTTTGCTATGCACTTAACAAGGAAATTACAGAGTTGATTTTATAATCCTTACAGAGACCATTGATCCTGGCATTGAATAAAACCAATCCTTTTTGGTAAGAAAATGGGGTGGGTTTAAGTGTGTTTACCAATCATTTTATTAAGTGGAGTTCAGCAGGATGGTTCAGGACCTACTGCTTGTAATCAAATCTGTCAGAGTCAAAGACCTTCCTAAGAAAGTGTCTGTTCCTGCGCGAGGACAGCAGGACGAGATAGGCCTTTGAGGAGTTTCCTGAGAGGCCTTCAGTGGAGACTGTGACATTAGAAGCATACAGGCAGTATGTAAAAGAAACGGATACTAGACCCAGCACAAGCCAGGCAACACATCAGTCAGTGATGAAATAGGGTCTTTAAGGGAAAAACAATTTTATATGTATCAGCCACTTTTAAAGGCCTTATAAATTTTATTACAGTGGACTTTGTCTTTAAAAATACTACATACATTGGCTTACAAATACTACATACATTACAGAGCAAAAAGGCCATGTACAGAAGTTTTTATTTGTATTTTCCAAACAATATTTCACTTGCTCTGTGTGTATGTGTGTATGTATTTGCTAGGAAGTGGGAGTAGTATAAGTGACCTAAGAAAAACCATCAGAGAAGGGCTAAAGAGTTAGTAATCCTAAAAGTAACATACTCATTAAAAACATACCTGATGAAGTATCTGTATAGCTCATTTTGGATTCTTTATGTGTCTACTAGTCACTTTCTAGTTGCTGGGATAACATACCAACACCTGCAAAGGAGGAGGAGTTTATTTTGGCTCATTGTCCTTGTAGATTGAGTCCATGGTTGACTGACTCCAAGGCAGAAACAGTATGGTAGAGGGACTGGTGAAGGAAAATTGCTTAATGCATGGCAGTCACAAAGCAGAGAGTGAAGGAAGGAGCAAGCTGGAGAAAAGAATATACCTCTCTAGGTCACATCCCCAAATAAACTGCCTCTTTTACAGACTAGGCCTCAACTCCTAATAGCATATTCAGCTGTGACGTGAACGGTTGATTAACCCGCTGATTAAGAATAATGCTCCATAATCCAGTCACCTTCCCAAAGCCCCACTTCTGTACACATAAGATTTTAGAAGGACATTTCATATCCAAACTGTTAACAACATGTATGCTAATAAAAATTTTAGTAAAAAAGTACTAACTTTTTCATAAAAGTTGGAGATAAACTTCACCATTGACTGGTTTTGAATATAAAAATTTATAAAAATATGTTTTTGTGCTAGAGTTGTAAATTGAATTTGTAGTTTTATCTTGGAGTCAGTTATTTTACTCAGTAACTTTGTACCTTTTTTCCCCCCCTGAGTACTGGGGATTTGAATTTTAACACAGTATATGTGCTTTAAAAATACTAACACTAAATAAGCTTTGGCATACACTTATCTTTGAAAATTACTGCATGTATTGGAGACATTGAAAGAACAATTCATAACTGCTGTTAACCTGATTGAAATAAGTATCTTTTACTTTTTGCCTTCCTTACTGTACTTAATGTAGGGGTGTGTAAAATTTCCCCATTCTTTTACAGGTATTCGTTAGGTGATGCTAGGAGACCTCTTCATGAAACAGCAGTTTTGGTAGAAGATGTGGTACACACCCAATTAATTAATATGGTAAGAGCATATATAATCTGCTATTACTGGGATTGCAACTCAATATGTGTTTAAGATGAGTGTATCTATATCTTGAATTCTTTGTGTATAATTTGTGAGATAAGTTTACGTATAACAGTACTTATGGTTTAAGTGTATGACCTGATGAGTTTTGACAATGGAATATTGTCACATGACTACCAGCACAGTCGTGTTACAGACATTCCACACCATGAAAAACTAGTCCCTATTTCCTGTGCCATTAGGCCTCTTCTCCCATCCCCTGACCCTTGGCACTTTGTCACTCTAGTTTTTTTAGAACTTATATATTTTTTTCATTTTGAATTTTCAACTTAGAAGTAAAATCTCACAAATGGTACACATAATTCTAGATTACCATCAGTTTTTTCCTCATATTTTCATATTATATAATGATACTACAGTTATCAAAACCAGGATATACCATTTTATGGTGCTACTTACTGACCTTACTTGAATTGCATCAGTTTTCCCATTAATATCCCATTGCTCTTCCAAGACCCAACCCAGGATACCATGTTACATTTTGTTTTCAAGTTGTTGTCATCTCCTCCTGTGAATGATAATTCTTCAGTATTTCCTTTTCTTTTGTAATTTTAACTTTTTGGAAAGTATTGCACGATTATTTTGTAGTGTTTTTCTATTTTTATTGGTGAGATGTTTTTATTGGTGTTATGTTCTTTATTACACATTTTTGGCAAGATTACCACAGAAGTGACATCAATACCGAGGTGCATCAATACTGAGGTTCATATTTGTATGTCATACTTGTGTTATTAACCTTAATAACTTATTTAAAGTAGTATATGCTAAATTTCCCCCTTGTAAAATGACACATTTTTACTAGTTTTGATGCTGGGGACTGAATACAGGGCCTTATGTGTGATGTTAGTGCTCTGAGCTACATCCCCCAGCCCAAGTTACTATTTTTTAATTTTATGGCACATATGTGTATTAGTGGAGATATTTTGACTTTTTCCTGAACATTTTTGCCATTAATTTTCTCAGTCGTCAGTGGATAATGTCTGTGACAGTTACTATTATTATGGTATATCCTCATGGTGATCTTCTGTTTCCTTCTTTCCTTTTGTATTTATTAATTATAAATCTTTTAAAAGAAAAACTTGTCCTTTGTCTCCACTCATTAGTTTTTTATTCATAATAGTATAGATCTATAACATTTAAATTTTCTAGTGTTAGTATCCAGTACCATCATTATTTTTATTCATTGATGTGTTTCAGCATTGGCCATTAGGAGTTCTTCTATGGCCCTTTCCCATTTTTCTATTAGATTTCTATCTGTCCCACATAGCTTAGGAATCTCTAACATTTGTCCTTGCTGTATGATACAGATACATCATTTTACTGCATCAGTTATAAAATTTACCTTGTAACTTTGTTTTTTAAGGTTTATTTGACTTGCAAATATTTTTAAATGTAGTAAAAAACACCAGTCTATAGCCTTTGGAGTTTGAATCATAGAACACAATTTTATATTCTAAATTTAAAGAAGAATTCACCTATTTTTTAAAATATTTATATAATTTCATTTTTAACATTTATATCCCTAATTTATGTGTAATTTATTCATATTACTTGTTTTGCATGCATCTAATTTTATCTTTTTTCAAATTAGTTACCCAGTTTTACTATCACCATTATAAAAAAGTCTGCGTTTTCCCTAGTGATTGAAGATACCTCCTTTATCATATACTAAATTTGTCTATGAATGAAGACCTATTTAGTTTGCATTTTCTACAAATGATTTTTTATCTATGTGCTCCTCTGACATTTATTATGTAGGCTTCATAGTATGTTTTAGAGATTGTTAGGGTAGGCTCTTGTAGATTTTGACTTCTCCAGTATGTACCCAGTCATTCTTGTACAGTCACCTTCTTGTATATGTAGTTTCACTTTCTGAGTTTTTACTTGCTTATGATCAAGCAAATCTTAGAAAATCTGAAAATCTTGGAAAATTTTGAAAGTAAACAGTCAATTTTTTAAACACCTATTTTTAAAACCTGTTTTATTAGTGTATATTAGTATACAGATTAGTAGGCTTCATTTCTGCAGACTCATGCATCCTCATAACATACTTTGATCATTTTCACTTTTCCTTCACTTTCCTTAGTTTCATTTCTTGGGGAGGGGTCCTTCAATGTATAAAATATATTTTGATCATATCCATCTCCCCACTGCCTCCCCCAACTTGCCTTTTATTTTTTTCTTCTCAACTAATCATAGACATCTTGCTGTTTTCTTAATACTATTTTGAATTCCACTTGTTAGGTAGAGCGTGAAATATTTGTTTCTGTCACCCTAATACATCTGGATATTTTTGTCCATGAAAACTGATCTCCTTAGTGTGTTACAAAATTGTTTCAGTAATGCTAACATTGCTTAAAGTATCCAAGTACCTACTTCTGTGTTTGTACATATTGACATGTTCTTGGTTATTAAAATCAGTAAGATCACTCAGAACCACGCTGATAAAGTGGGTAGTTGATGTGCTTTAGTCATTTCTCATGGGTTGCTTAGCAGTTGTTCTCAAATTAGAGACCACATAAGAGCCACTTGCTGGTTATGAGGCTGAAACAACCCACAGGCTTTGTTCCATTTCTCCTAAATAAAAAATTCTGTGAGTGAGTGTCCATAAAATCTTGTACCTGACTGATGAGGACCATCAGGTAAGCAGCACTGTAATTCTTTATTGGATTTCCTTAAGATATATGTTGCTGCCTCTTAGTGCTTATGAATGCTTGATAAAGATCAGATGCAATGATTTAGGTTTTTTGTGAATACATTGCGATTGGAATAGTTTATATGAGTAACCCAGGTAAAGTACTTGTACATTTCCATTTTCTTTAGTTTAAAGACACAGGGTTGTAAAGGAAAGCAATTATGGAAATAATTTCATTGTACATGCATAATATGGAATAATCCGAAGAATGATTCCTTTAATTGAATGTTTAATATCTGTAGGTCAGACACCCACTTTGAGAGATAAACACCCACTTACTCCTGGCAACAGTTCTTTGATCTATTTTAGTATTTCTCTGTGTAAGATGACAAGTTCTGCAATGTGGCTACATATTGTCCTACCACTTTGTCCTGCAGCATTATTTTCCCCATTATCAGTTGGCATGTCAGTTGGCAGGATCTTTTTTCAGCCTGTCAGAATTTTGTTAACTTCTTTTTCTGTGGACTACCCATTTTCCCTTTCATGAGGATGCCAAGATTCAGTGTCATGCCTTAGAGCGGGGAAGCTATGTTTTAAAAAAGGTTGATGTGATCAATTTGAACTCTTCTTTGAAACACCTTTATTGTCTATCCAACATAGATTTTGGTTGCACATCAACATGTGTTAGGTAGTGATGATGTCAGCCATTTTTGACATCATGTTTCATGTTAGGAATACTGCAGTGAGACTGGCAATAAAATTGAAATTGGAAGTTTTCCTTATTTTCTTTTGTTCTCATTGCTTTGACCTGCTGTTCCCATCTAATGAGATCCTTTATTCTTACTCAGTACTTCAGCTAGGTCTACTGTGTGTTCCCCCTGTGCCGCCAGCACCCCTCGCCCCCACAGGTACATCTCAGCATATGTGTGTGTGTGTCTGTGTACATACATAAAATACATAAAATATATAATTTATTTATTTTGAGATGCATCTGGCTAAGTTGCCCAGGCTGGTCTCCAACTAAGAAATTTCCCTTCTCCACCCTGTTCCTCTTTGATAGGTTGTGCAAGGCTGAGGTCTCATTAAATGTTCTTCACTGAAGTTACACATGTATGTTATAGGATATGTCAGCTAATAAAATCATGTATTTTAAAATATATGCAATTATGTTAAGATTAGAACATGATTTTATAGGATTTTAAAGTTGAATTATACTTAGGAAATCACTTAAGTCAACTTTGTTGTATACGTTTGAAACAAATTACTCTTTTTACAGGTTATAAATGGTTGAGTATCAGCAGTTTTATATGATTCAGTGTTGCACAAATTAGAAATCACTAGAGAGAACCTTTAAACATCTCATCATTCTTTTTCTATAAAGTTGTAATGCTAATATTTACTTTTTACAATGGGCATGAGGAATAAAAGATGATGTAAAATACAGATATATAAAGGATTAAGTGAAAATTCTAGGAAATTCTAGAAAATTCTAAGCAGTTGTAATAGTAGTAATAAATCATTATTGTGATTATTAGTAGCAGATTATTAATAACCCAAACCCTAGGAATTTCCAGATTTACTAGAGAGAAGCAAACCTTTGATATCCCAAGCTTCCTTCTCACTCAGTGTCAGGATTAGACTCCATCATTTATTTGAAGTAGATGAAAGACATGTGCCAGTTGAAAATTGTGTGGTTGAGTTGTTTTTATTATGTTGTCAATAATGTCTTTTAAAGCTCAAAATATGATTTCTGATAACTTTATAACTGCTTTTCACTTCTGTACTGATTTAAGGTTAAATATGAGAAGAATTGCTGTATTTTATGCATAGAATGTAGTTATCTCTCATCCATTTAAAAATCTATTTTTGCTGGGTGAATCTACTGGACAACTAGTTAACTATTTATTATGTTATATTATGTTTTTGCATCAGAACCAATTTTTCATCTATTCTTATACTCTTAGTTATAAATAATAATGGACAAATTTGTGTATGTGATGGATTGGCATGCACTGAGCTTACCCATCCCTCCCAGTTTTTCTGACGCTGTTCACGTGGCTATTAATCTGCATGGGTAGAAGTAACCCATGTGAAGCAATATTCGGTTCTTTGTGGTTGTCACTCTGTGCCATCTCAGTTATGCTTTATGGATGTGTGCTTCAAAATAGTAATAAAGTTTCCTGTATAGAGCTTCAATTAAAGAGTTCAAAACAGGTCACAGTAAGCCATGACTATGTAAAAGAAAGGAAGTAAGAGACCATGGGATCCCAGTGAATCACAGAATGCCAATAGTGTATCTGCCTACATGTTAAGATTAGATACTTAAGTCCAGGCATGTGTGTGAGTCAAGGCATCTACAGCTGCTGTCTGGGATGTGTTTTGTTGGTGTTATTAGTACAGCTGTATAATAACATCTCGTTTTTACAAGAGTGTTTCTTTGCTTGTGTCAGATCTTTTCCACATAGATTTTTCATTATTTTTCCTTGTGGTTTGCTTGACTCCTATTCTGGCTTAAGCTAAGCTCTTCCAGCTACTTGCATCCTATATAGTTACTTGGATTTCCTATCTGTGCTGAAAATTTCAGTTCTGACTGAAACTTTGCACTAACACCAAATTAACTGCTATGATTTCTGATAATTGTGTAACTGCTTTCATTTCTCTTTTCATTCAGAGTTAGAGATCAGAGAATTCTCTCCTTTTTATGTGTAAAATATGATCTTCTTAACATTCCATTTAAAAATCATATTGGAGTTTTACTATATGAATCTACCAAATAATAAAACATTTCATTCATTGAGCTGTGCTCACATGTCAGCTTACTCTCAGTATTATTTTTGAGATTATTCATAGCCTTAAGTTACAAAAATCAATAAACAATCATTTCCATTTATGAAGAGTACCTGTTTAACTCCCCATCTGAATAGCACACTCTGAACTCCCTCCCCCCCCCCCGCCCGTGTCCTAGTGCTTTTTAATTTGGAAAATGTTGTCCAGGAATGCTATTCTCATTCATCAGATTTTGTATTCCCTTCTTTAGCTAAACTAAAGGTTGTTCTAAACATGCATGTTTCAGTTCCTTTTCCAAGATCATTGGGAAAGTCTTTTATTTATTGGTAACTCTATATCTGCTTTCTTCAACACTGCGGATGCACTTGATTAATGTGAAGGCTACACAAAAATGAATTAAATGAAAGTTAATAAATATCTATTGTTTGAGCCAATCTGGAAAACATTTTGTTTTTACTTATTGTACCTGTATAGACTGTATTTTCAGGTTTCAACATAACCTATTATTTATGTGTTGCTTTTAATTTACAAAAGTTCAGCCTAGTTTAACTACCTTATTTATAATAAAAATAAAATTAGAATACTTCATTTGTCAGATCTCACAATTATACATTGTTTTATACTTGAGTAATGTACAATAATTATTATAAAATACGCATTTTTATTCCTGTAGGTTTAGTAGCCCATTACCATGTTTTATTGGAGTATTATTTTACATTGTGATAGGAATAATTTATTTATGCTGATAATTTCAAATGTTTCTAGTTATATTTACGTTTAGATTGATTTTACAAGTTACACTGTTAGTTTCTTAAGAATATATTAACTCTCTTGGATACTTCCCTGGAATAACTTGTGAAATTATTTTGTTGGGGACCACAAATTCACAATGGATAATATTGCATATTTCCATATGGGATAATAGGACACATTGAGATTATTAGTACCACCCATCTGAGATTTTCCAATGACTCTTCTAAGCATAAGATCATCTATGCCTTCTTGAGTCATCTCAGGATTATACTCAAGGTCAAGATACTTCCAGGCATAAGATTGTCTATGCCTCTTGAGTCTGAGTCTTCTGATGAATTGTAATCCTTTACTAGTCCCACCTATCACTGTATATGTAGAAAAAATAGTGGCTGCTTTGAGACTGAGGAAGGCCAATCCAGAGACACTGACTTCCCAGCCACTGATGGAATACTGTACTAGTGTCTCTGTTTTTTATTTTTCTCACCGCATTCTTGAGACTGACAATTAGGACTCTTGACTGGGTTCCCAATATTGACAATCAGGACTCTAGGCCTGGTTCCTGATATTATTTGATGTAAATAATCTGAAATTCAAAAAGACACTTACTTATATTTGAAGTACTCAAAATAAATTTGACTCAAAGAGGAATGTGACCCACATTTTTAAGAAGTGTCAATTACAAAGGGCACAAGAATGTTTTAAAATTGATTTTGAAAATGATATTTATCAGTAAAATCCTACTAATTTTGCACTTCTAGTTCTACTAAGAATCTGGCATCAACTAATAAATATCAGAATAAATACTCTAAAATATCAAGCTCATCCCTCAGGTTGTGTTAATCTAACAGTCTGTCTCATTCTCCTTTTTGCATTATGGAAGAGGAATAGAGTGCAGAGAACCACAGTAGTTACTAAAGCAGCAGTGTTTTTGCTTGGCTTGATAATAGGCTTCAGAAAGAATAGTTTTTTTTAATTAAGCTTATTGATACAATTTAGATACACATAATGATCATATTCATCATAGGGAATTTGTACCTGTACATGATATATCCTGGTTACTCTTGTGTTTTTTAATTTTCTCTCTTCCCTTCAACCCCATTATTTACAAAGTTTTGTTTCCTTCTTTTATTGGTTTTTTTAAAAAGTCTTCCTTTTCCCCTGCCCTTCCTAGTTCACCCTTCTTTTGAACAATTGCTTCCTATTTCAGAATACCTATTATATACTTGTGTAGTTTTTCACCCTCAAGTTTCTCACACCAAAGAAATAATGCAATATTTACATGTGTGTATGATTTATTAAAAGAGGATGGTCTCAAGGTACATCCATTTACTTACGAATGACACCAGTTTATTCTTTTATGTGGCTGAGTAGTACTGCATTGTATTTAAAAAAAAACCCACATCTTTTTATCCATTCTTTGTTAATGAGCATTTGGGTTATTTTCAAGTTAGTTATTACAAACTGTGCTGCTATAAACATGGGTGCACATATTCTGCTGTAGTGTGTTGTTTTTTAATTCTTCCCTGAAGATACCCATCAGTGGTGTCTCTACTCCTAGATTTTGAGGCATCACCACACTGATTGATCGGCACAGTGGTTGCACCAGTCACACTCTTACCAACAGTGGAGTAGGGTTCCTTTTTTTTTTCCTGCAGCCCTGCCGTCATTTGTTACTGCTTGATTTCTGTTGTGATATGGAAGCTCAGTGTTGTTTTAATTTGCAACTCTTGAATGACCAGTGCTGTTGAATATTTTTTCATATATTTATTTGCCATTTATATTTCTTCCTTTGAGAAGCACATACTCAAGATGCCCATTTTTGTATTGGGTCTCATGAATTGTAATCTTTTACTAGGCCCACTAGTAAAGGAGTCTAATTTTTAAAAAATTTTTTGGCCCTTTGTCTAAGTGACATTAAATTTTGAGTGGATTACATTTTATTCCTCTCCGTGAGTTGTCTTTTCACTTTGTTGGTAATTTCTTTTGTTGTGCAAAAACTTTTTAATAGAATGAGATCACATTTACTGACTCTGTAGTGTTTCCCAAGTAATCTGAGTTTTGTTTATGAAATCTTTGCCTATACCTATGTCTTCAAGAATTCTGTCTGTTCTCTTTTTTTAGCAGATTTAGTGTTTCTGATTTAATATTCAATATATATACATTGAAAATTATAGTACATTGAAACAGGAGATCAAAGAGAATATCAGAAAATGGAAGGATGCCCTTTACTATGGGTTGGAAGAACCAACATAGTAAAAATTACCATACTCCCAAAATTGCTATACAGATTTAGTGCAATCCCAATCAAAATAGCATTAGCATACCTCACAGAACTAGAGAAAACATTCCTAAAATTCATTTGGAAACAGAAGAGACTTAGAATAGCAAAGTTCTACTTCTTTGAAACTGTAGTTTGTTTTTCAAGTTTTCCATCAAAGATAGTTTTTATTAAAAAGACCACAGCCTTGATGTTGATATGAGAAGTAAATAATACTATTACCTATATTTTTATCTATATGTAATAAGTAATAGTTTTTATAATTTAGCTTTTATACCCATCATAAAAGTAGTCATATTATTTTCAATCATACTGCTTTTTTCTAAATATGGAAGCATTTAATTTTATGAAAAGAATAAGGTTGCTATGGGTGTCTTCTGTTTTCAGGGTATTTAATATATATTTTTTTAAAGCAAAATTACTTTTACCATTCTTTTTTAAAAATAGTATTTTCTATTGCTTTGGATATAAAATACATCCACTGCATTTCCATAAAAATCAGAGACCAGATAGTGATAGAGCTAATATTTTCAGATGTCTTTTTGTAGAAATAGAATCCTAAAATTCAGTTGTCTATTTCAGATACATCTAATTATTCAGCACATATCTGTTGGATTGAGCTGACTATGGTGATTAAACATACTGTGAAATTTTCAGAATTAGTACATTCAATTTTTTCAAGTATATTCACAACCTACAAAAATAGTCCATTGTAAGAGTAAATTAATACTATGTCACTGAAACTATATAATAAATCTATCTTTACGGGTTTCAAGTGTTTACTTTAGAGGAAAAACTGATAGAGGAACTGACAGTATGTCCTAATTTGGCACATAGTCTCATTTGTTAATCTTTGTTCTAAATGTCATTCTTGTGGTTACTTTTGCACCCCCACAAAAGTTTATGAGCTATCAGTTGGAATGCTGGTAGAATGGAAGGTTTTTTGAAACAGATGTCACTGGGTTTGAGTCTTTGCCTCATAACTTAATAGTTATGCAATCTTTAATGATTCCTTAATCTCTCTGAGTCTCTATTTACTCATCTATTGGAATTTACTTACCTCATAAGGCATTAGACAGGATAATGTATGTAAATGACCTGAAACTTTTCAGATTATATGGCAATGGAAACATGATTTGATGACAGCGAAAATATTTAATCATAAGTCTCAGGCATTTAACATATAAAGTATTAAGGGCAAAGATCTTTAAGCAAGTACTTAAAGATTCATATGCCATATGTATTTCTGAGGCCACTTTCCACTTTGGAACATCATACTATATACAGTTTTGTGTCTGCTTTCCCTGTGTTTACTTTCATTTCCAGTATTCATGGGAAACTCTTAGATATCAGTAGAGATAATGTATTATATCTGAATTAAGGTCTTCCTTCCCTGTGGGTTCAGTTTTTTACTTCATGTTCCTGAGAAGAAACCTGCAGACACAGAACTATCTAATGTTGTCAATTCATATTCATATTGGGGGCTTAGGGTACTTTTTTATGTACTTTGTACCTTTTTGTTTTATTACTGTAATTGGAGTAGAACTTAATAGTGAAACAAGAGCATAGTGCTTACTAAATGCATTTGTTTTTATCCAGCAAATCCTGAAAGTTCTCCTAAATGCTTTTTTGAGTCCTCCAAGTTTATATTTTAGTGAAGGACTACTGAGTCAGTCAGCCTTTCATTACTAGGACAACCATACTAGACACCCAAATTTAAAGGAAGAGAGGTTTATTTTGACTCATGGTTTCAGAGGTGTCAGCCTTAGGTAGAAACATCATGGCGGAAAGACATAGTGGAGAACAACTGCACCATGGAATCCAAGAAACAAGAGAAGAAAAAGGTCTGAGTGAAAGGGAATAGGGAGTAGATGGAGTCCCAAAGGTCATCCCTCCGTGACCCACTTCCTCTAGCTCAGCCCTGTTCCTAATGGTCCATTCAGCTATGAACTCATCTGTGGGTTAACCCCATTGACATCATTACCCGTACAATCTAGCCACTCTTGCAGGAGGTTCTTAATCTGTTATACTCATAAGTCTGACTTACTGGCAAAAGTAGTTAGGCTTACTTGATTGTTTTTTTTCAGTCATGAGAATTTTCATAATATTGTATGAAAAACTTTCTCACTGAGCTTGAAAAACACATGAAAAGCATTTATAAGTAACAGTATATCATCATAGGAGAATTTGGCAGCTAGAAGAGTGAGTTCAAGTCACTCAAGTGAGAATTTTGTTAAAATGATCATAGAGTAAGCAACTAGTAATAGGCCTAAACGAGACAATATAGTGAATGTACTTTCTAAAAGAGTTGCTGGTTCGATGTTATCTTCTCCTTTTATTATTTTTTCTAGTAATAATTATCTTTTAAAAACTTGTTTTAAATAATGTCTTACTATGATCAATGATTGTGCTATGATGCTACACTCCATAATCTCTACTACTGGAGAGACTGAAGGCCACAGGGCATGAAGATTCCAAATTGAAGCCCAGCCTAGGCAACAAGACTCAGTCTCAAAATAAAAATGGTACAGAGACAGCAAACCTTTTAGGACTTTCAGTGATACAAACAGCCTGGTATGGCACATGTGCCATAGGTTTGCCACCGCTGGACTCTAGGTAGGAGGTATCTCACTGGGACATGGCTTATTTAGCATTGTGTTTCTCAAGGCCGTGGTTCAATACCCAGTGTGTTTGTATGTGGATATCTTTACCTGTTGGTTATTAAATGACAGTTTTAGTACTACTGTTAACTTTGCTTCAGAAATAACATTTATATACCAGAATTTGGGAAGAATCAGTCATTTTCGAAGTTCATGCTCTGTGTGTGTGTGTGTGTGTGTGTGTGTGTGAATTTACCTATTGAATATCTTAATTTTTAAAACTCTGAAATTTATGTAAGAGACTTCCTTTCAGAAAAAAGTAAAAATTTGATCATAAACTACCCCCTACCACATACACATTGTTGGTGGTGCTGGAGAACATTCCAGGGGCTACAAAAGCACTTCCACTGAGCTCTACTCCAGCCCTCAATACACTTTCTAAATCACTCACCATTATTATTTTGCTGTGTAATTTTTTTCCACCATCTAAAATCATGTAGCTTGATACTTCCAGGTTTATAATGAGATTGTATTGCAGTTCTCAAAATATATATTTTTAAAAGTAAAATCCACATAAAAATATATACTCTTTGAAGTAGAAATTTGCTATGTCTTATATAGTTGAGGTTGCAAAAGACTTATAACTTCTAATAATCATTTTAATCTGTTTTTAAACTCTTGATGTTATCAGAATAGAAATTCTTATTTGAAAGAAAGATTGGCTTATTAACTGAATTATGCAATTATAACTAAATGTGGCCACAGCTGCTTTTGATTTTTTGTTATATATCTGATTGGAAACAACAGGTTTTAAAAATATTTTTCCATTTCTTACACTGACACCTAGTGTTCACTATTCCTGATATCTTAAATATTGAATTTTATTTATTAATAGGGTATGGGTTTATAGATTATATTCACCATCGTTTTAGAAGTTCGCCTATTCATGTATTAGCAACTTATTTTCTACACCAGTGATACACAACATTTGACATCATTCTGAATCAGTGCCATCATTTCTAAACAATTGCTGAAGTTATTTACAATGCAGTATAACTCAGATAATCACTTTTAGAGATAGAAGGAACTTGGGAGCTTTTAAAATGCAATTTTTTTAAAAAAATGCAATGTTTTCATATACAAACAATTCCTTAAAATCATAAGACCGAGTGAGTGAGATCCTTGGCTCCTAGTGATAACAAACCACATTTGTCATGCAATATGAAAGACTTGATAATACTTGGTGGCCAGCAATGAAGCAAGGTTGAAATTTTGTAAGTTTGTAAATAAGTGACTTTGTAATGTTGTATGTTTATTATTTCCTGTGAGTTCCTAATGTTGATTTAAAAGCCACAAATTATCTGGTGATAGAGTTTGAAGGTCTAGATTAGTTTCAGATTTTCTGAAGTTAAGTGAAAATATAGACTAAATAATTTGGACAAAATTTATTTGTACAATAACCAACTGTTGCATCATAAATATAAGTAACTGATAAATGTAATGAAATTTGTTGATCATTTTATATCATTAAAATGAGTGATGACATTATTAGGTGAAAAAATTACTGATTAAAATAAACATTTGTATGTAAATTTATGGTATTAATGACAAGATTAAATTTAGTCATTTATAGCTACAAACTTAAATGTTTGATAGCCAAATAGGAGTTTCTAATATCTAAGACATTTTAAATATAGAAATGATAATGGAATTGGGTTTATTTTTAATAGTACAATAGTCTCAGTATATTTGTGATATTTCTACCTGATTTTATTATTCATGAATGTTTCATAAATAAGCAAAAATTATTCCTCCTTTGATCCATCTGTCCAATATTTATTGAACATACAGTAGTTCATGAACTGTTTGAGATAGATTCAGGAGGTACTGTGGTAGTAAAGAGGCAGATGAATTCATCTTATCTTGGTTAACAGAAAAGATGAAAATGAAGAAATGCAATAAAAATGTGAAAGGAAGAAATAAACACAAAAGAGTTTGATTACAATTTCAAATAATTTCTTGTATATTTCATATATCCTGTTTTTGGGTGTATTTCAGTAATTTCTGAATTTTTTTCCCAGAAATACCAAGTTCACTCAAGAAACAAGTTGTTAGAATTAAAGTGTGAAGTTTCTGTCTCTGCTAGAGTCTGTGACATAAAAGCTCTGAAAGGAATTTGTCAGTTACAAGTGGATAATAATTGTGGAGTATGTAACCCTTCTTTGGTTTGAGTTGAAATTTGTAATTTGGGAATGCTGAATAGAAACTGTAGTATTACTCAGTAAAATACATAAATACTGTGTTTCTTTACTTGTTTTAGTGTTTCTGAACATTTAATTTTAAGTACTCCTTTTGTGAAAAGCAAGACAGAATAAGACTTCATATCCTACTTTTTCTCTTGCCACTTAATAAAAATGAATAGGTTTCACTTTAATTTCTAAATTGTTTTCTACTTTATTCAGACTTCTTATTTCATATAAAAGCAAGCCTTCACAATTAAGTATAACAGTGAAAGTTTACCTGGATTTTCCTTCCTCTATTTCAGGTGCAAAAATTGGTCAAAATTGCCTGGTGGGCATTTGTATTAAAATAGTTTCTGGTTTAATGTTTTATCAACCCCAAGAGTAAAATATTCTGCAACTACTGCATTTTTTTATTGCTACTGTTAAGGTAGAACTCTGTTAAAAATAAGTGTATAATTAGGTAGATTCAGACATGATACAAATAAAATCACATTTCTTATTTATGCCATATATAGGAGAGAGGGAGTTAGGTTGAATGGTGATTGTTAGTTACACAGAGCGGCTGTCATTCATTCATTCATTCATTCATTCGTTCATCAAAAATTTATTGACAAATATGCCAAGCATTGTTTTAGGTGTTTGCATATAACATTATATATAACAGTCGTTGGCCTCTCCAAACCTGTATTTTGATATGTAAGAAAGTCAGTAAGTAAGTGAATCAATAATGTCATATAGTATTAATTGCTGGGAGGAAAATATACAGAGTAAGTGTTGAGAGCAATAAAGCTGAGATTACCACACAGTGAATGAATGCTACCTAAGCAAAAGCTCAAATCATGTGGAGATTACCACATATAGATCAAGGGGAAGAACACGCTAGATTAAGGCCCAGTGAGTGTGAAGCCCCTGAGACCAGAATTTGCTCCATAGATGTACAGACTGTCTGTCTGGCATGGAGTGAGGAATGGGCAGGTGGGAGAAGAGATTAAGTGTGCAAGGTAGCAAAGACCATGCTGTGGATGCAGTGCTTTCCTGTGTGCTGCTTTCACTGTCTTTTACTTTGTATAGGAGAGACTTTTTGGAGGTTTGGCTTATGTTGATAGATGTCACACAGTATGGAGTTGGATCTGGTTCTAAGCCTAAAAAGAAGCCACTGAAGTATTTAAATAGGAAGACCTTCTTGTCCTCTGATTTAAGGTAGATTTTTTCCGATCTTTTTTTTTCTTTTTTATTTGACTCTGAAACAAAACACATGAGTCTCAAAAGCATCTGTTCAAGCGAAATAAATGTACTAGCTCTCTTTTCACCCTTCCAACAGTTTTCCAGTGTACACTTATTTTCATCCACATAAACATAGTATAACAGATTTGCAGAATTCTATCTGCCTCCTATCCTGCATGATTTAAGGGTTTTAGAAGGTCACTTTAAAGAGCAAAATAAAGGACAGATAATAAGATCTTTCTCAAAGGGGAAGGGGCCCAAGAGATGGAGGGAGGTTGAAGGTAGGTAGTAAACGAGGATAATAAAAGGAATTAAGATGTATTGTGTACATGTACAGACTCCATACAAGGAATGTATGTGCTCTAAACATGTACAGTACTAATAATAAAAATACAAGGTCACTCTGGCCACCTTGTTGTGATTGGTCTGTGAACATGTCAGTGTAGGAACAGGGAAACTGTGAGGTTTCCCTTGTGGTTCTTTGGTATATGCGGCAGGTGACCATGTGACAAATGGCCTGATTTTGAAGGTGGCACCAAAAGAACCTGTTAACAGAGTAGATGTGAAGGTAAGGAATGAATCAGGGATTACTTGTAAAAGTTTGATCTGAGCAGCTAGACGAATGATGGTGGTTCTGATTTGGATCAAAAGTCTCCCTGAAAGGCTTCAGACTCTCATGGGGATAATATAGCTGACTTGCTGTTAGGAGATGGAGCCTTACAGAAGGGAATCACTGGCACTGTGACCTGGAAGGGGTGGGTCTGCTTCCCCAGCTTCTCCCTTCTCCATCTCTTTTTACTTGCCATGATAGAAGCAGCTTTTCTTTCACTGGGCCCCTGTGCCTTGCAGGTTTTGCCTTGGATCCAGCTGACCTTTGGACTGTAACCAAAACAGACCTCTTAAGTTGTGAGGGTAAGATATTGTGTCTCAGTGTGGAGAAAGTGACTAAGACAGTGGTTTTCCAAAAGAGGGCAAAGAAAAACAAAGCATTTGACTATCTTACTTAAAGTTTTGAGATACCTGTAAGTCATCTAAGTGGTAGATGGAATACGTAGTTAAATGAGTAGATTTCATGAGAGATGTTTGTGCTGAAGATAAATAGACCTAACTCAGACATATTTCAAGTTCAGTAACAGACCACTGCAGTAAAGCAAATTTCTCAATTGAGTCATACAACTTTTTTTCCCCAGTGCCATATAAAGTTATGTTTACACTTGTCATATATTCTATTGTTGTAGCAAAATGTAAATATCCAATTCTGGGTACTTTACAAAGCAGTTTATTGAACTTGCACTTAAGAAAATTTCAGAGCATAGAACTGGCATCTTACTTGGCTGTGTTGCTGGCCTCAATACATTGGCATCCTAGTGACAGGAACATGTGTAGGAGAGCTCACGTGACAATGACAGGAAGTGGGAGGTGGGGTCAGACTGTTTCTGTTAAGAACCTGTTCAAGCCATATTCAGATCATAGTAATCTAAGTGTGCAATTGTATTGCATTTAATAAAAAGATGTAGACACTTTAAGAATACCTTATTGCTAATAATTGCTATCATCTGAACCTTCAGTGAGTTGTAATCTTGTTAGGTGGAGGGTCTTGCTTTGATGTTGGCAGCTGCTGACCAACTACAGTTGTGGTTTCTGAAGGTCAAAATAGCTGTGGTAATTTCTTAAAATAAAAAAGGTTATTTGCTGCATTGGTTAACTGTTTTGTTTTTTCACAAAAGATTTCCCTCTGTAGATTTTTCCCAGTGTTCCTCAATATCATTTTACCCACAGAATAGCTTCATTTTAATTTGGATTCAAGCTTCTCAAACCCTCCCACCACTTTGTCAACTAAATTTGTGTAATGTCCTGAATCCTTTGTTTCCTTATCAGCAGTGTTCAGAGCGTCCCTGAGAATAAAATAGATTCCCCGGGAACAGATTCCCCAAGAAATGTTTCTTTGCTCATCCAGATGAAACAACTCTTTATCCATGCATGTGTTATCATGAGATTACACTGAATCAGTCATACTTTTGGGTTCCTCTTGTAATTCTAGTTCTCCTGCTTTTTCTACCACTTCTATATCCCTTTTTTCACTGAAGACTCCAGGCCCTCTTAACTCACAAGGGCTGGAATCAGCTTCTTATAGACTTCTATTATTGATCTTTTGCCCTTACCCCATGAATCACAGATGTTGTTTGAAAAGATGGCTTGAACAGGCAAAGTCAATATAACAAAGTTGCAAGATACAAGAATAATATACAAAGTGATTGTATTCTTATATACCAGCAATGAAAAATCATTTGAAATTGTCATTTGAAATTAAAAACCTAATCCCTCTTACAGTACAACCACTACAAAGTATAAAATAGCTCACTACAATTCTAACAGAATACATAGAAAAATGTATATGAAAAAACTACAAAATTCTGTGGAAAGAAATCAAAGAACCAGATAAATGGAGAAATATTCCATGTTTACTAATAAGACTATTGTCAAGATTCTTCCTGATTTTATCTACAGATTCAGCACAGTTTCAGCCAAACTCCCAGAAAATTACTTTGTAGATAGTGACAAACTGACTATAAATTCTATATTGAGACACAAATGACCCAGAATATCCAACACAATATTTAAGGAGGATAACAGAGTTCTTTTTTTTTTTTTTCCTCCTGACTGCCCTAAGGTATGCAGCTTCCTTCTGCCATTATGATTCTGATTCCCCACAGACCTGAAAGCAATGGGGGCACAAGTAAAATCTTTGAAACTGTGAGCCAAAATGACTTTTTCTCTTTGAGCTGTTTCAGGTGTTTTTATCAGTACAATGAAAAACTGATTAACACACACACTTTAACTCTATTGTATAAAAACAAAGTACTAACTTTTACTCCCATCAAGAAGCTTTAGTCCTGTTGCTTGCGGTCTCTACCAAGGCCAAGATGTTAAGAATGCTTTAATTTCTCTGTTGTGCTTTTCCACGTGGGATATTTAGAATACTTTTGTATGTTCTCGCATTCCTACATTGTACTACTATAGTGAATTTGTCTTTCATTGCATAATATTACTAGCAGGTATTTTCTGTTTGAAGAATCTTATTTAGTCTCTCCGTCAGTTTCTAATTAGATTTAATTATAATCAATTTTAGTAGAAGTTTTCACTGTAGTTTTCTCTTCTGCCTCAATTCAGAGTTCTCTCTGTTGTGATTAATATGTTCCTATCTGGAGTTTATTCCCAAGTATTTCAGTTACATAGAGTAGGGTGGAAAATCTATTCGTGTATTTTATATAATTACTTTTCTTTAGTTTGTGAAAGAAGGGTATAGTTAAATTGTAATTTTCAAAATCAATCTATACCAGTCATACACTATACGTCTAAATAGCAATTGTTATACATTTCATACCTTAACAAACATATCTTTTTATATCCCGGGCTTCCAGGTTCAGATTTAGAATCATCTGACTTCACAGAGTTTCATGCTGGAAGTTCCAGCATTCTGTAGACTCCTCCTCCTCTTATTTCCCCAACCCTGCACTGTGATGCAGATTGTCTCATGCCTGTGAACAGACACTTGTCCTCCCATCTAGGCTCCGGCTTTTGGGTGCCCATGGCATGGTTGATCATTCAAAGGATACACGGTGTAAGGTGCCCACTCAAGTTTTGTAAAGAGGAGGGTTGAAGTGGTGCACATACACTAGTAATCCCAGCACTCTGGAGCTTGAGACAGAAGGATTGTGAGTTCAAAACCAGCCTGGGTTACTTAGTGAGTTTAAACTTGGCCTGACTACATAGTGAGGCCCTGCCATCTTCTCCCTACTGCTCCCCCATCCCCAAGGAAAAAGGCTTTTGATGGAGCTAAGCTTAATAGCATTGTATGGTTCTGGAGTCTGGGCTTTGTATGGACCTGCCCTCCTCATCCTGTGGACTCTTCTATGTACATTAGTTCAGCTTGACAGAGGAAAGGAATGTTTTGATTCTTATGTTTTCTGGATCATTCTTACCTTCCTGCTATAATTACCCAGTAGCCCCTCTTGCTGTATTTCTTCTGAGTTTGGTGCCTTTCAGGAATTGATCCTGTATACCTCACTGTCCTGTTGCATGTTTTGAATTGTGGTTTTTCAACCAATCCTCCCAGACATCTGATTTTGTTTAATTTCTGCCCTTTAAAATTCCTCAAAGTTTTATCCCACTAATGTCACTCTTTTTTTTTCCAGTGTTCCTTTTTGTTCCTAAAATAGGCATTAATTTTTTTTTCAAAACATTATAGCTGAAAAGAAAAGGCATGAGCTATTGGTCATTTGAATCTTATTTCTTTTATTTTGTGCTTGTTGAACTTTTATATTTATCAGGTGACATTTGATTATATTAAGAGAAAATTAGTATTTTTCATGCCTCCATTATACCTGACTCTAGAGAAACACAGTTTTTTATTTACTCTAAGAATATTTCTATGCAAAGTATCCTGTGAGTGTCATAATCAAAATCCTTAGGGAGAGATTATAATGCATAGCAGATATATTTGGAGATAATATACTACTCATGAAAATGTACTGTTTTATAAAATGTTACAGTGGTTCAAAGAAGAAGAAATTATTTTTTGTGGAAGAATCAGGAAATGTCTGCTAGAAGAAACCATTTTTTTTTGTTAGTCTTGGAGTTTCTGACCACAGAGAGTAGAAAGAAGTTTAAGACAGTGGAAGGTATAGACAGAACAGTCTTGGAAAACTTCAGTTCACTTCGAGCTCGATATGGCACCCATGAAAGGAACAGATGGAGATAAAAAATTATCAAACCACATTCAATTGAAATTGAGTGCCATTTAAAATTCTGAGTTTAGTTTTCAGGTGGTGTTTGTAGATGATAGCCTCATATCGATATATGTATTAATTTGGTACAGAGAAACTACTTTGTTGGGGGGGGGGCTTGCCAAGAGGGTGGCTATTTAGATTCCCAGCATTTTACAGTAGGTTGGATTTTATTCTGAACTGATTATGAGAAATCATTGTTACTCAGTAGGCTGCAGTTTATTCATTTCAACAGGGAAAAGGAGCTAGTAGTTGAGTGTCAATTTAACTTTTTAAAATGTCTCCCCACATACACTGTATATAACCTCATACCATTGGTTTAAAGGTTTAGAAGCTTTTTGGTATGAGAGTCTTTGCAGGCAGTGTGAATGGGCAGAACCTGTTTTATTATAGGCTCTACCCATGTTGTTCTGTCCCTAGAGCATGTCCTTTATGACAGCAGGCACAGTAACAGAACATCTCCATCTGGTAATCATTACCTGTAGGATGTATAGCTTGTATGTATCTTCTGGAAGTTAACTTTTAATGTTAAACAAAGGAAGCTGATCAAAACCAGCTGCAAAATCTTTGTATAGTTCATAGTTTATACAGTTAGCATGAAGTTACCATTCACATGACTGCGTGACTGAAGTTTTTTAAAAAGGTAGATCTTTTTATTAAAATTAGTGTAATCCTAATCTTATGTTAACAAAAATTTAATTGTTTCCCTGTTTGGGAAGAAAATTTAAGGCCATTGATATCACTTATATGTGGTTTATATACCTTAGAGAACTAGTAGTTCATTTATTGACTGTATGTGCCACTATTAATATATTTTTGGATGCAGTCAAAATAAAAACAGTAGATTGAAATATAATTTTCTAATTTAAAATTATGAGGTTAGTAAATGTAGAAGCTTGCCAGCTAAAATCTAACAGGCCATTAAATATATTATGTGAACTAATTATATAGATACTGAAAATTACTCCAGTAATACTCTCTTTGACACATGGCATTTATTATAATCCTAGGTACACACAAACATTGTAATTTTAGATCATTATTATTTATGATAAGAAATGACTCAGAATTTTTAATTAAGACACTTTTTCTTTCTTTCCTCTAATTGAATTTAGACAAGTTACGGAACTCGGAAGAATTAGAAATTCATCCTGGGCAGTGTTTCACATACTGTTGGAACACTGTGTCTTAGGTAATAATTTTTGTTAACTTGGATTTGGCAGTTGTAATATAGATGCCAATTTTGAAATCACAAAGAAGCACATGAATTCCTAACAGTACACACTTATGAAATATCAGCAGCACAACAGTGTTGAGATTTGCTATCAGGAGATGGAATTTCATGAGGAGAATATGCACTAGATAAGGTAGTGACTCAGGCATAACAATCTAAGCAGAAGACAGTAAGCATTTCTCTCCCCACAAATATTTTGAAATTCACTGGTTGTTTTGCATATGACTAACACTGTTTTGTTGGAATTGTTCTAGTCTAGAGAAACCTCAGTATTGCTCACGGTAGCATGTAGGCAGGAAAGCCAAGGACAGTTCTGACTGACCAGCTGTGGTATGATATCAAGCAGTACCATGTCACTGGCAGTCCTGCTGCTGTAAGATGCTTTCTCAGGCTCTGTTAACTTATCAAGTTTAGGAAAGTATTTGAAAATGTAAGCAAGTAAATTAAAAAAAAAAACTGAAAATAAGTAAATACTTTTCAAAGTATTGTAATTATTGTTTTCATTTTTGCAAATAGTGCCATTTCTGTTTAAAAAGATACGGGATATACAGGCCTTGAACTATGTTAGCTTTTGACAATTGGTAAGTTATTTCTTCAGAGGGACATTTAAAGAGTATTTTACTTTACCCTTAGTGTTTGTGTTGCATTATTTAAATCAACTTAAGACATTTCTTTTTAACACAAAAGTAAATTGGAGCCTGTATCATAAAGTAGAAAATCAGTAAATATATGTTTATGAAATTATTGTACAAGAGGATTGAATCATATTTAAGGTTTTTGTAGTCTACATAAATGCTGTATATAAATATTCATATTTGTATCTATAATTTAACACAAAAATACAGGTTTTTTTAGGTACTCCTCTTAGGGAGTTTTGACAATTTTATGCTCCCATGAATCCCTCATTCCAAACAAGGGACATTTCCATTACTTTAGAGAATTCTCCTTTCCAGTAACATTTGTCCTGCCCCATTGCACTTTCTATAAATATAGATTAGCTTGCTTGTTCTTGGATTTCATATAATGGAATTATATGGAGTATTCACTTTTGTAGTCCCTTGGTTTTTTAAGTTTTAAAATTTTATATGTTCTAATGGACATGTAATATTAATTTACTGTTATTTTAATCTGTTTCTCTAATGATGAGTGATATTAAGCACGTTAGTTATTTGGTTATTCTTACCCATTGTTTTGTGAGGTAACTGTTCAAATATATTGCAATTTTTAAATTAGTATTTTTTCAATAAATTTTATGTATTGCAAAATGATGACTTTCAGATTTCCTTGTACTATCTTTCTGGCTATGAATATCTATACTTAAGTGTCTAATACACTGAATCAGTTTTTACTTATTGAGTGAGATATTGGATCCTTTTTTCATCCAGATGTTACAGTAACTTTTGTTACCATGTTCCAGCAAGATTTTTGGATGTACACAGTTGTGTGACTCGAATTCTATATATAATTCATTAACATTTCTGTTCTGTAAGCTCCTATTCTCTTTCAGGTATTTTTCTAAGATCTTAGTTAACTTACCAAGCTTTAAGCACTAAGGAAACCACTGAAGTATATCTTTCTTAGCATTTCAATAAATTGTCTTTAATTCTTACAATTTTTTGTTCTATTCCATAGAAGATATTTACAGACCAATTCCGTTAATGTAGAAATACCTGTAGGTTAGTGAGTATCTGACTTCTTTCCCACATTCTCCTCAACCGTTTTTTCCTCTCCTCCTCATAAATGAGCTTACATGAACTCCAGTCCTTCACATAATTAGTGAATTCTTCAGTATTTTCTGAAATGATTTAGCTGAGTTTTTAAAACATATCTGGTTTGGTGTTAGAATATGACAGGTGGAGCCCATGACTTTTTTGTGTAAGTTCCCTTGGAAGTCTCTCTTCATTTTGGAAACAAACTTTGTGGATCCCATCAAAAGATTGAGTTATAATTTTTCAAATACAATAATAGTTTTATGAATTCACCTTTTACTGCTAAACTAGATAGCCATTGTATTAGTTTGAGCTTTGAATTATAGTGATTTAAAAAAAATCTTCATTATGCTTTTACTTATTTTCCAAGCTCTCCTTGAGAAACATGTATTACTTTTGTATCCAGGATTGAAAAATAGTCATTAACAATGTCTGTGAATGGAATATTTTCCCTAAACTTTAGGCAATGCCTAAAGAAGGCACAGTTAGATACTAGTGTATGTTGGTTAAGCTCAGTGAAAACTTGAGTATGAGAATGCTTTTATTTGATAGTTTAATTATAATATTTAGGCATTATAGAAGTACGTTTCATACTGTGCATGGACTATCCACATATTTTTGTTGCACACAATGAAGACTGTCAAAAGTATCAGCCTGAATTTGCCTATGACTATAAGGAATGAAAAATGGATTTTAATGTCTTTCCAATTTATATTTGAGCATATACATAGTACATAGTAGAGAGCATCAAAAATATTTAGAAATGATACAGAATTAATTGATACCATTGTTTCATGGCTTCTTTTAAAAAATAATGCTTTTCAACTTTATGATGTTTGCATGTGTTGACACAGCTACTGTTGCCTTCTGGTAAGGTAAAGAAAGTGCCAAAAACCAAATGGTCAAAATATTTGACAAAATTAAAAAAGAAATATATAAACAATTTCATACAATAGTGAGCTTGAGGTATGCAAACTTGAAGGGTGTTGGTAACACCTGGCATTGCAGCCCTTCCAATTAGAAAGCAGGTTGCCCATGACTCTTTCCAAAAGAGATTCGCAGGAGTCAGACTGCACTTTTAAAGTAGGAAAAAAATTAAAAATTGTCTGAAAGCACTTTTAAAATAGTAAGAAAATTAATATTCTAAAACTGTGCATCTCAAAGTATCTGAAGCAAATGTCTGATTTGTTTTTACCTTCATTGCTTTTATGAAATACAATAAAAATTGTCATTGTAGTGTCATAACTTTGTAAAAGTTTCTAAATACTCTCGTTTTTCTGTTGTTTTTGTAGGTGGCTAATGGTTCATGACAATGATCAGTGCCCAGTGAATGGCAATGATAAAGTATTTTATCTAATTGAAAGAGTATCTAGTTATCTTAATGTTAAAATGATTATATTATACTTGGTGGTACAATAGATTTGATAAAATAATTGGCATATATTCCCCACTTTTTATAAAACCAGTTATTGGGAGTTAGATTGTTTAGTTAACTTTTAGATAAATCCCTCGTTCTTCCTAATCTTAAGTTTTCTCATTGTTAGGGATAGATAATCTTAGTTCTGAGCTTATAGTAATGTGATAACAGTTAAATAAGGAATTTCACAATGTGACATTGTAGGGGATGGGCATGGACGTACACATACATACATACATACATGCAGTAGTCATTCTCATCAACATTTTTTCTTCTCAGAACTCAGTAACAGGGCCCTCTGGTTTGGGAAAGTCATAGATTACCCTTCTTTAAAAGCTAGTTCTACAACATGGATTAATTTAGGTTTAATTTGGGGAGTACAAGTGCATTTCTTTTGGTAGGTTTGGCCATCAGTAATCTCTTGTCACATGAAAGGAGTGCTGCCTGGATGGCACAATAAATTGAGTTCTATCTGCCCAGTGAAAAGGACCTGATAAAGACTAAGCTGGATCATCAGAACTCAATTTGGAGAGACTCTTACTCAAGGTCAGACTGTAAAACCAACTTGAGTGCACTCTGTGGTGGCCAAGTCCAACATAACTTTGTGAACTGAGCCACACATGAACATATGTTACCGATTCTTCTCTCCTGTTATCTGACTGCTAATTCTATTGGCTCCAAGTACAGCGAAGACTGAGTTTGTAAGCTAATGATCCTTCATAGCTATAACAAGGCAAAGGAAAGTCAGATCAATAAGAAAAAGTTGACTAGATTTGGTTAGGCACATTCTTCACCTCTGACTCGTGCAACTTTTTAAAAAATTGTTTGTGATAAATAATTTAAAAATATAGCTCAGATCTTCATGATGTTGACCTGGGAAATCAACAATTTACAGTTCTCTTGGAACAAAAACTTCCCAGATGCTTGTTAACCACATTTTTGTCATTCATACCTTTCAAAATTGAAATACTTGACTGGGGATATAGATCAGTGATACAGCACCTGCTGTGTGTGTGTGAGGTCCTGAGTTCAATTCCTGGTACAAAAACAAACAAACAAAAAAATTGAAATACATGCCACAAAGGAACTTGGAGTGAGAGTGTGTATCTTTTTAGTATATACACATTTTTCTTTCTGTATTCTTCAAAAGAGTAAGCAGAAACAAAATACTAAGAAATGGCTTTTTAGTTTTTGGGTTGCTCCTCTTTTATATTAACAGTGTAATGAATATACTGGTTACACTAGAACAAATGGCAGAAGACTTAAAAAAATAGGCAATATGTTTTGTGGCTCAGCTGTTTGTTGCTTGTGTATCTGTTCTTTTACCTGCTGGTGGATTTAAATCACCAATATGATTTAACGTGAGGTTTATTGGTGGATACATTTGCTTCCATGCTGTTGGCTCCTGTTTGTAAAAATAAATTGCTTTTGTTTTGATATTGAAAGATTTCGTTTTCCCAATTGACTCCTTCACCAGAGATGTGCTTTTGAGCACTAAGTAACATTAGATTGGATACTACAGTGTCCCAGTTAACATTGGATGATCTGAAAAAATTAGAAATCTTCTTTATTATCTAAATGCTCTGTAGTTCTTACAATATCGACTTGGTCTAATTCTAGTCTGGACAGTGAATATTCTTTGGGTAACCTGAGTTTACTGGGTAATAATAGTTTTTTCCTCAGATATCCAGAATACGTGAAGTAAATGTTAATCTGGTATCATTGAATTTCATAGCTGACAAAAATAAGCATATTTTCCTCCATACTTTAGGTAGCTTTGAAGCAGGTACTATTAGAAGTCCTCTTTGAAAATATTCCTGATATATTCACACATGGTATCAACATGATGGCTCTGCCAAAAATAGGCTGCTTTGTTGCATAGCAAAGTCATTTTCTTCTCCCAGCAATCAGGATGCTCCTGTTGGTAGCTGTTGGTAGTCTCCCCATTAAGCATATTTAGAACAATGAAATGGAGCTAATATGTTTTTCTTTTATGTCAGGGAAGTTACTTAAGATCTGCAGAGAAAATGATCAATATTACCACTGAAGTACTTTCAAAAAATAATACCAATTCATTGCTTTTTTTTAAAAGAGTTCTTTGAAAATATATTTTTCTCAACTTAAACTGTGGATTTTGTGATTTTCTTCTGCTCATACTTTTTCAGGTTCTTTTGGTATAATACTGAGGCAGTTAATTTTTAAAACGCTTCATAGAACTTTCTAGGAAATATGAAGGCAACTATGAGTATACTATTTCCTTCCATTAGTTTATATATGCTTATATGGATCAGACTTACATTTTTTCCCTTCAGATACTTTCTAAACCAGCCAAGTATGCCATGCCAGTTTATAGAGACCTATAAATATTAAGACCACAGATTCCATCCTTTTTTCCCCACTCTCTTCCTACAAGTATAAAATTAGCCCATGTGGTGTATTTCAATATTAATTTCTCTCCTGTCTTCTTCTCTCCTGATACAGTAAACCTAAGCACAGTTTTTATTGTGTCATTTCTCTTGGCTTAAATCCTGGAATTTTGTTTAACAACTTGTGCCTTAAATTTTGTTCCCTCTAATGTTTTTTGATCTTAGAAAGATTTTGCTGTAGTAATATTCACAGATTACCTCCTTTTATTGCTACCTTTATCATTTTGTGAGCAGAGCAGGGTCCATATCCCTTTGTATCCCCCTGCTTCCAATTAGTGTTTTGTACATAGGCATTCTATATGGTATTTATTGACCCTTTATTGTGCTCTACATAGGCAATGTGACCATGCTAGAGAAAAGTACTTCTGTGTGGAGGGGGACAGCTCAACATTTTATGACCTTACTTAGAATTACACACAGTATAAAATTTAGGAATTGTTTCTTTCCGGAATTTTCCATTTTATGTTTTTGGACCAAGTTTACCTAAAACAGTAAAAAATGAAACCACAGACTCTTAATGTTTGCTGGGATCTCATACTGATAATTATAATTTTTAAATAATATTTTTGATCATGCTCTAGATTTATGCTTTCAAAATAGAAGTCATTACTGTATAGAACCATACTTTTATTTTATTCTTGCTATGTTATTTGTGCTGTTTTACTTTGTAGTTTACTTTGTAAGTTATGTACTTTCAACTCCTTTGATTTTGTCATTGGGTGGATTGAAATGATCAGTTTAAAAATGGTATCTGTGATATTGTAAGGCATGCACTCACCTCTTAGTATCCAAATTTTATGTAAAAAGATTGGTTTAATATCAAGAACAACTGCTACTCATTTATTCACCCATTCATGCACCAAATATTTACATATATTTTTTCTTTTTTCTTCTTTGCTTTTCTTTTCTTTTCTCTTTTTTTTTCCTTTCTTTCTTTTTTTTTTTTGTGGTGCTAGGAATCGAACTCAGGACTTTGCACTAGCCAGACAGGCATTTGTGCCACTGAGCTATATTTGGCCCACCAAAGGTTTACTGAGCCTGTACTCTATGCCAGTGTTTCATGTGCTGAGAATGTTTTCTTAAAAGCAATCCAAAACTTCTCACTCTGTTGATCTGAGATACTAGTACAACTCACATTTTTTTAGTGCTTCGTGTGTGTGTGTGTGTGTGTGTGTGAGTACTTTACGCACTTTATAAATATTAAATCATTCTATCCCCTTCCATAATCCTTTGATAGGTACTACCTCGCATTACATACAAAGATTGTGAGGAAAAGAAATGTTGCCTGGTCTATTTAAGGTCACAGCATTTGGGATTGTAGAGTCAATACGTAGACAACTGTCATAGTCTGGCTTCAGCAGTAAATTTTGGCTTTAGCAGTAAATTCAGGTCATAAAGTAAAATCATATGCCGTGAAATTCAGTCAGGCACTTAAAAATGTTCAAAAAGATGTGGGAAAATTGAATGGTAGGGATTGTTGCAAACACTGCTACCTAGCTATGGTGGACTGTTGCTGGATTAGCATTATCACATTAAATAAGTTATTTCAAGTGAAGTTGGAAGTCTACTTTGATATATGATCTGTCTGTCTGTCTGTCTCTCTCTCTCTCTCTCTGTCTCTCTCTCTCTCTCTCTTGTTTGAGACAGGGTCTTCCTGGTCTTGAACTCTTGGTAATCCTTCTGCCTCAGCCTTCTCAGTGCTGGAATTACAGGCATGTGTCCCCACTCTGATTTTTAAATATTACAAAATAATTAAAAATCTTAGCACAAGTTATACAAGTTGACTCAAGATGTATTCTTGGGCTGAATTTGATGCAAGGAATTCAGTTTGTACACACTTGTGTTATTATGGGCCTGAGTCAGTCTTAGTCCTAGACACTTAAGATACATCAGATAATGCATCTGAGATTGAACTGCTTATTAGCTCACCCTTCAATTTCCAGTTCTCCTGCAGTTGTTTTGCGTCTCCTATGAGGATACTGCCTTGCATTGTGTTAATGAAACTAAATGTCAGGCAACTGTCCTTGACCCTCTGCTCTATATGCTCCTCTTTGCTGCTAATTCATACATGCACTACACATACCTTTTTCTTTCCTCTACCTTTCTTACATTTCTTGAAATACCCTTATCTTTTATACCCTTACCTTTTCTTCCTGGTTAGTCTTGCCTATTAGACTGTAGTCTGCAAAAAAAAAGACCACATTTTAGTCATTTCTGCATTCCACACCTATTGTGTAGTACTTTGGAGTAAAGTGTGGTCTATGTACTTATTTCTTAGGACTGTGGGACTAAGGTAATGTCTGTTAGTAATAATAGAGCATTTTCTAAGAGCTGTATTTACGTAGAGATTTGGTTTTGCTATTGATTTAAATTTGGTTAAATAAGAGTGTTTGAATCAAAGGTGTTTATATTGATAGTCATCATCTCTGAGAAATGTAGACAGTGCACAATTTCAATATTTGTGTGATTGCATTTTTCACAAAGCTATTTTCAGGTATTTGTGCCGTAATTTGAAAATCTTATTCAACATGTTTGTAGAAAATCTTCAAGTTAAATTTGTTCCATTTGTACCTGAAACACACTTTCTTAGCTTTTGTCACTTTCTGCTAAAAATCTCATGCCATTCTTTAATATTAACTTATGTTTCAGAATCAAATATTTTGCAATATTCCACTGTATATATACACATTTTCTTTATTCATTTATCTTGACACGTTGTTTCCACATCTTGGCTATTATGAATAATGCTATAGTGAACAAAGCTGTGCAACAGCTTTCATTGCTGACATTCTAATTTAATTTCTTTGCATATATACCTTGTAGTGGGATTGCAGAATCATGATAGTTCTATTTTAAATGACTTTGGAGCAACTGAATATCTACATGGAAAGGAATCAAATTAGACCCTGTCTCTTACTATATACAGAAATGAACTCAAAAGAAATTTAAAGCTGAAATATGAAACTAAAAACTACACTTTCTAGAAGAAAGTAATAAGAAAATACCATAATACTATTCTTGGCAGTGATTTTTTTTAATATGAACCCACAAGCACTGAAAACAAAAGTAGAATAGACAGATGAGATTATAGCAGACTAAAAACCTTCTGTATAGCCAGGGAAATAGCAAAATGCAGAGACAACCTACAGAATGGAAGAAAATAGTTACAAACCATATATCAGATAAAGAGTAAATATCCAAGATATACTTGAGTGTATCTTGTACAAGATATAATTGAGTTGATATCAAATCAACTCAACATTAAGAAAGCAGCCTGATTTTATAATGAGCAAAGGATCTAATTACACATTTCTCAAAAGTAGATATACAAATAGCCAATAAGTATGTGAAAATGTGTTATCACTAATCAGCAGAGAAACACGAAGCCACACTCATATATTACCTCACTCCTGTCAGAATGGCCATTATCAAAAAGACATATAGTACTGGAATGAATTGGAGTAAAAAGAACCCTTGCACTGTTTATAAAACTGTGAAATTAATATACCCATTACAGTAAATGATGTGGAGGTGTCTCAAAACCATAAACATAGATGATCCTTAGCATAAAAACATTCACTTATTCCTCACCAAGACTCCTTCCTTGCCTTCTCTCCTCCCTCCCCCCTTACCTACCCCTTCTCCCTGCTTGCTCCTCCCTCCTTTCCTTCCCTTCTTTTCTTCTCTCCTTCCCCTTCTCTCTAGCTGCTACCTTTAACAAGAAAGTTGCTCAAGAGTTGTTTACATCTCTTGTTCTTGCTTTTCTGTCACTTTATCTCAGTTTGGTTCTTTCTCTCTTACCAGTGTTTGTTATTTCATTCTCCGTTCTTTCATAGTAAGAACTTGGATACCAACATCCTCAATGTCGTATGTATTTAGTCCTCTAATATATAAGAAATGGTTGCAGGATAACTGTAGCAGTAAATCTGCCAAAAGAAACCTACTTTATAAGGTTCAAGACTGAATATTTTCCCATCAAGCAGTGAAAGCAATTATACATTGATAGCATCAACTATCTTCACCACATTTTTTCTCACCTCTTAGCTATTGCAGTAAAGAAAGACAAGAAAAAAATAAAAATCATGACAAATTCAAAGAGTAAAACTGTCTGCATACAACATATGTACATAGAAAATTCAATGGAATTCACAAAAATATTAAAGTCTTCTAGAATTAATAAGTGAATTTAGCAAGATCAAAGGTATATCTCCTATCAAAATAAATTCTAAGTTGTGTACTAGCAATTAGGCACAATTTTTTAAAAAAAAACCTTTAAAATATTGTCAAAGGCATGAGATACCTAAAATAAAAATTTTAAAAATAAAACCATGTACACTGATTTATAAAACACTATTAAATGAAGTTAAAGAAAACCTAAATATATAGAGAGAAATTTTCATGGACAGAATACACAATATTGTTGGGTGTCATTTCCCCCAAAGTAATGTGTGCATTCATCCCAACCTCTGGTAAATGCCTGGTGGGTTATTTTATAGATGCCCAGAACATGCTTCTAAAATTTATATGGAAATGCAGAGGACTTAAGAGTAGCCAAAACACTTAACTGTTAGATAGCTTACTTTGTTCCAAGACTTATTGTAAAGCTACAGTAATCAAAGTGAGGTGGTACTGACACACATCACTGGAACAGAATAAGAAATGAAGACATAGAACCACACATACATGTTTGATAGCTCTTGCATAGACTGGTAGGAAAGGTAATTTATGTAGAAAGGATAGTATTTAAAACAAATGATCCTGAGACAGCTGCATATCCATGTGGGAAAACAATCTCAAGCCTTCCCTCTTGTCATACACAATTGCTATGTAAGCTAGAATTCTCAAACTCTGAGAAAAGAAAACACAGAGAAAACCCCGGGTAGGCAAAGATCTCAGGTAGAACTCAGAATGAACAGTTTTTAAAGAAGATAAATAGAACTTCATGAACTTTAAAACCTTTCAGGCTTTGAAAAAGATACCAGTATCAAAATGGTAGCATACTTTGTAGTCCCGTAACTTAGGAAGCTGAGGCAGGAAGATCACTCGAGCCTAGGAATTCAAAACCAGCCTGAGCAACATAGGATAATATCATCTCAAAGAATGTAAAGGCAAATTACAGACAAAAGGTATTGATGATCATATTTGGCACAGGATTTGTATTTAGAATACATAAAGTACTACATACAGTCTTAAGTGCGATGATGTGATAATCCATTTAAAGAGCCAAAAGCCTTGGGAGAAACTCCTGCAAAAATTATGGAAAATGTAAATGACTATTTTAAACACATTCAAAGATGTTCACTATCATTAGTCATCAGGGAAATGCAAGTTAACATCAAATGTGATACTGCTAGATCTCTATTGCTTTCAAAGACTAAAAACTAAGGCTAAAAATGCCTCTTGTTGGTGAAAATGAGTTGCTGATAGGAATGTAAAATGGTACAAACACTATGGAAATCAATTTTATTCTTATAAACATACTTTTATATATATACCACTTCTATACACTTATTTAAGAGAAATAAAAAACTATTAAAAGATACTCTTACAAAAGTCTCATTTCATATGTATGGATATATATGAACATGTGTACATATGCATTCATAGAAGTACATTTCTTTTCCACTCACATATACATATATGTATGTGAATATATAATGTGTATAGTAGGCATCTTCACAAAGATAGTATTTTTATATGCTGTTTAGCCCTTTACCTTTGTACACCTAACAGTGAATCCTAAAAATGACTTCATGTCAGTTTGTAGAGGTAGTTTTCATTGTCTTTTTCACACCGTATAGTTTTACTCTCAGTAATTGAGCCACTTTTTTTTAACCAATCTCTGTCTTGCAAGCTTTTAGGTGGTTTCCAGTACTTTGGTATATCCATTATCTAGTATGGACATTTACTAAATTGAGTTTTAAAATATCCATCTGTTCATTGGTGATTTGAGATGACATTTTAAAAATTATATATACTAATTTTTCATACAAAGTTGGATCTATTTCTGGGCTTTCTGTGGTCGCGTGTGTGTGTATGTCTGACAGTATATATGCCAGAATACCAATTGTTTAGTTAGAGGCTTTGTAGTACATTTTAATAATCTAGGTGTAGCTAGTTCCCCTCCATTCCTTCTCTGTCAAGGTTTTGCTCACTGTTGTTGGATGTTTATTTTTATGGCACACAGCCAGTAACCAGTAAATGTTAGGGTTCTCTCTGTAATGTATTAAGACTATTCTCTTCTGTGATTCATAAATTGATCGAGAAGTCACTTGCAACATGCTCACAATGGTAACAGCATTACAGACATAAAAATATAGCCATCCAGCTGACTGCTTTAAATAGCACAGTGCCTTGGTTTTGTTTACATTTTATTTACTTACATCAGGATATATTAGAGAGATTCATTTATTTAAGGTAAAAATCTTTAAAGAAAAAAGAGAGAAACCTCCATTACACAACAGCTGCTGGTTCCACTGTTGAAAAAAAAAGTGAAAAAGGGCTGGAAACTGTTCATGTGTATTTATCATCTATATGTGTATATATTCATGCAAACTAGACATTCACTGCCTTAGTAAGCACAACTACATGATTAGCTCCCATAAACAAGGTAATTTGAGGTTGTGATAGTGTTTTAAAAGAATTTGGAAGTCTTAATACTTTGATATTTGTGGCTTATGGACAGTGTATTCTCCCCCAAAAAAGATCAATTTCCTGAGTTACTAAGGAGGAAGAAGTTTCATTTCTTACTACAGTGATTCCCGAAGTGTGGTCCCCACAGATGCTGATGGTCTCCTAGGATTCTCTGGGTGGTCTGCCAGCTGGTTTCTTGAAATTCTAGAGTTTACACTGTGACAGTGTCTGTAGTCTGTTTTATGGCATGGATTAATAATTTGCTTATGACATTGTAAAGTATTTTCTCAGATGCCATTTTTCTCATGAATAATGATGAGGTTTCTTTTCAGTGGCATAGTAGGTATAGGTAGGATTGTGGTCTACTTAATCACTTTTCCTCTTAAGAAATAATCTACAATGTGAGGCAGAGAACTATTGCCTTAGAAATAATGTTTCTGTTATTTTAAATTTTTGAGAAGTTCATGAGTATCATTTCAAAATACTAAAATAAGTTTTTAAAAACTGATATCCCAGCTTTCAAGCTTGAAAATGACTGTTAGCCAGAGTGGTAAGTATGTTTCAGATGGGAAGAGATTTTATGCAAGAACCTAAGACTGGAAAAATCTAAGATAATTCTTCCAGTTGATAACATTGGGTCATCTGTCCTGAAGCTGAAATTTTTATACTTTAAATTTTTTCACCCCCTTGCTTTCTTCTTTTATCTGAACTCTGAATAATTTTTCTAATTTTCATGGAGAATAAAACAAGAAGGTTTTAATGGAGTTAAAATTTTTGCACTTTGTTTAAAAATCTACCTCGGTTTTTCTCTTTTCTTTTTTTTTTTTGTGGTGGTGGTTTTGGTTTTTTTAAATCAGTATCAGGGATCGAACTCACAACCGCATGCTTGAAAGGCAGGTGCTTATGCTGCTGAGCTAAATCCCCAATCCCCGGTTTTTGTTTTTGTTTTTTCTTTTTTGGTGTTCTTTGAATTTTAAGATGTAAGGCTTCCATATAACTATACTTTTTATGAAGTAGTCCAAAGAATTCGGTGAGACCAAAAAATTCTTTTTACATCGTCTGAACGAATTGTGTTCACCCTGCTTTAAATATTTAGAAAGGGAGAACAATACCATTTTGTAAAGTCTCTCTCTGAAACAATATTGAGTAAAGGGGCAGTTGTTGTTGTTGTTGTTGTTGTTGTTTTTAAATTTTATTTTAAAAGGGGGTAAAATTAAACACAACAAAACAGAACAAAACGGGACATAAGACAGCATAAATTTCAAAGCTAGACAACCAGAGATCTTCACTATCTGTCATATTGTCTCTTGTTTTCTTCCAAATGGTTGTCCTTATCTTTGCATATAGGGAGCTCATACTAAATAACATAGCCAATCTTTTCACAAGATGTGTAGTTAACTGGCTCCCACTTGCTAAGCAGGGAGGAGGGGGAAGAGGGGACACAGAGAGGGTAACAGGACAACATGAGATGTCTGATTCTCAGCCCACACGCCAGCAGGATCACAGCTGCCCCCCAGAGAGGGGAGGAATTCCCTGTTCTCCCAGCACCCCCAAATCAACCACACGGTGCAGGTCCCAACGCGCTAGGGTGTCTCTCCTTTGGGCCCCTGAAAGTCTGCCACACTCTCAGCCATCCCTCAGAGAGGGGAGGAGCTCCTTGTTCTCCTGGCACCCGGAGTCAACCACACGGTGCAGGTCCCAACACACCAGGGTCTCTCTCCTTCGGGCTGCCGAAAGTCTGCCATACTCTCAGCCGAAGGGACAGTTCTTTAATACAGATAAAGACTTAAAGATAGAGAATTTAACTGCCAAGACCTAAAAGGTAGTTTCCCTTAATATGAAAATCTGCTGTGTTCCAGCCATATAGTAAAGCAGCTGTGCTTTGAGCACTTTGCATATATTTACCCCAATAAGAAGAGATTATATGGAATGGATTCTTAAGTTTAATGTCTTTTGAATCTTCCTTTTTTACTAACAAAATTTAATTTGAATTCTGTATTCCTTGTTGTAATGTATCATGCATATTTTAAAATAAAAATGTTTCAATTATTTTCTAACGAAGTTGATACTTGTGGACCATGTGCTCTACTTTTATCTTTTAGGTTTGCTTGCCCCTGCCCTACATACTGTGGAATCACAGCTCTGTAGGAGAGGCCTAACAATCTTATCCTAATCTGAACGAAGACTAATTATTACTCTCCCATACTTCACTGAGGAATTGAAGCCCAGAAAGACAAGGTTACTTAGTCCTGAGAGTGTACAGATGTTTTTGCAATGCTGTATTGGTTTAAAACTTATGTTTTTTTGACTTGTTACTAAATGAGGAGAAAAAACTTAGATTTTTAAAGAGTGAATGTGTAAGGGCATATTTTCTCTTTATGTTTTATCCTTTTCTTGAAAATTCATGTTTATAAGCTGTTTTTTCTAATTTAGAAAGTTGTCATCTGGGAGGTTACCATTCACTATTCATTAATTTAGAAGTTTTATAATCAAATGCCTGGCATTATCCTACTATCCTTCCTCTTTCCTCTTTTGTTCATTTGTTTCTATTCTTAGCCATTGTTATCTGTCAGCATCACATACAGGATAGAGGTCTTTACACATTGTCTCTTCTCTGCCCACATGCAATGCTGATCTTCACTGCTCTCTCCCTATCAAGCAGAGACCTTCGAATGGCAAAGAGCCCTACCATCCTACTGGTCTCAAACTTCAGATAAAATCTCACTCAGACTTATTGCAAAAGGGAACAGACAGATTGTGTATCAGTTGTTATGAATTTTGAATTTTTCATTTAGCGATTTGTTTATTCCCTGTCATGAAGAAACTCCTCAAAAGCAGTGACAATAGTGATTATTTTCACTGTGACACCCTCGCCACTAGCACAATGCCTCGTACACAGTAGTACCCAGTATATATTTTTGAACAAATGAAAACAAATTGAAAACAAAGCTTGCTTTAGTCTTGCTTCTGTAGGGCAAGACACAAAATATCACCAGTTCTCTGGGAAGATTTGTATGAACCCTAAAATTTTAAAGTGGAAGAAACAGATTGCACATCAGGATCTTGTGAAACACTTGCTTAACTACGGGAAGGAAAGATGTCTCAAGAGAAAAAGAAGGCAAATAATTAAATGCGACAAGTGCTGCTTATAATATTAAGCTTTTAGTAACTTTTATTATTTAAAAATCAGTGCCATGAGATATATGCACACACAGTGAAATAAAACCTAATGGATTGCCAATTGGTTCTTATCAAATGGGTTTTAGTTTTTACAGCAGTAGTAACAGGCATTTAAATCTGTTAAAATCCATGCCTTCTCTTTACTTATGTTTCATATTCTCTTACTGTGTTGAGAAAGACTTCTCATGTTGCAAAAACTAGTTGCATTCTCAAAGAAGTCCTGATGACTTGAAGAAAATAACAAGTAGACAATTTTGTCACATTCACATATAATGTGATAATTATTCTATGTATTTTTTAACCGTAAGTGGACCAAGTCCCTTTCTTAGTCATTGTTACAGATACAAAGTAGAAATTCTTAAATTTGGACAGTTGTCACCAAATAAAATACTCATTTCTTATTATTATATAAATGATATGAAAATTTAAAAATGTACTCTTCATATGAATTGCTATTCTAGTCATAGATATTTCATATTCTTTTATGTAAGCTATTAGTGGGTGTTATATGTACATTTCATTTTGGTTTTAAAACCTGTTCATATGTGTCATTTTTAGTACATGTAATACATGTATAAGAAGAAAATACTTAAATTTTTGAAAAGCCTAAACATGTTGATCGCAGTTTCTTTCAAGCAGAGAAAGACAAATTTTAGACTACTCAAATCATAGTTTAAAACTCTGATTTTTGCAAAATAACTTCTGAAAAATTTTCTCAGGGTATTTGAGAAATACAATTTTATTTTTCATTTATCTCTCATGAATGTTTTAAGACTGATGGAACTGGATTCCCTCACAGCTCTGTAAGGTTTTTATACAGTTTCTAAAAGTCTTTGTGTTTCGGGTTAAATTTCATGAATGACAAAGTCAGTTTAAGAGCATTAACTCTATTAGTTTCACAGTTTTAAAAGTCAGTTGTAGAGAATTTTTAAAATATAGAAAAGTTCAGAAAGTAAAATAAAAATCACTCTGTGATTTAGTTATATAGATATGACTAATCTCTATAGTAAAATTTTGAGTAATTTTTACTGTTGTGAAATTTATATCATTTAAGTGCACAAATCATACTGCACTGTTTAATTATTATTATAAATCTCCTCTGTTACAGCACTTTCCTCAGTGACTATTTTTAAAGAAGAAGGGGAAAAAAAAACCATTTTCTGGTGGTGCTGATGATTGAACCCAGGATCTTAGTACATGCTAGGCAAGTACAACTGAGCTGTGATCACTCTATATAAGATAAACTATAATACCTACACCTGGCACACCTTATCGTACTTACTCTTATTTTAGTAAGGAATTATTATTATTCTCCTTCTCATCAAAATATAAACCTAAGACCTAAGACATAGTCGGCATTTAGCTATCTCTGCCAGCTAAAATTGTGCCTGAGTTTCTGTAAATATTTGTTACTGCATAACTGAATGTGACTTCTTGGTATGCTGTTTTTTTCCTCCATTGTGCCTGGAATTTATTTATTCTAGAATATTATATCCTTTGTGTATGTGTGTGTGTAGTTTATTTTTTTGGTATCAGAAATCGAACCCAGGACCTTGTGCTTGCCAGACAGACGCTATGCCACTGAGTTGTATCCCCAGCCTGATTTCCGGTATAGTTTTTTGAATTTTTTGTAATCTTTCCGTTTTTCTCTTCCAGAACTTTTAGATTTTGGGACTGTATTATTAATCCTTTCATTTTCTTACCTTTCTAATTGTTTATGTCTTATTTTACTTGCTTTTTTCCTATACTTATAGCTTTAAGTGCTTTAGAAAAGCAAATACAAATGCAAAGTGAGTTATTTTGTTATTTATGAATTTATAATATTTATCAGTTGGCAGTGTCACAAAGGTAAATAGAATCATTCTCATTCATAGTTGATACCTAGCACTGATGGTGATACATTATCTAAGCAAATATGCAGCATGAATACTGAAGGAGAGATAGGAGTTTGCAAGAGTCTGTACATAAATGACACTGGAGTCAAGCTAATTGTTGAAACTTTCCCTCCCACCTCCTCTCTTCCCTGATTGAAAGTATAGGATTGGGCTTCTGCTCAGGCTATGTGCTCATACTTTTTAAACAAACGTGTGGACAGAAAATGATGAGGATGTGGCAATAATGAATATTTCTTAAGAGTCCAATATCAGAAACTATGTGAAATACTTTGTATTTACAATTTAATATCCATGTACAACCCTGAAACATAGGTGTCATTTATCCAAATTAAAAATGGAGAGTTGCCAGAGACATTAATTACTTAGCACAATATCATGCAATCATTGTCAGATCTGATACAGTAACTGAAAATTGAATTTCATTGAAGTCTTAATGCATGTTAATACCTCTAAATGATTTATAACAGATTCGGTTTATTTTAAGTATTTTAAGACATTACAGACCCTATGAACTTCCCCCACTTCAAAACTAAGCATATTTAACCAGTAATATTTATAAAACCTTATCAGAAACTTTAAAAACTCCATAAAACTATTAACAAACTACTAATATTGTCTCAGTCCTATAATGTGCTAAATATTGATTGCTTCCAAGTCACTGAATTTTACGTATTTAAGGATTGGTCTATGTGAAGACGCTATTACAGATTAGAAAATTAGTTGTCTAGTGTCTGTTGAGTACAAAAAATTGTATAGATAGATGTGTTCAGATCTTACCCTCATCATTTTAATGCCATGAACTACTGTTTTCTTCTGTGTAAAATATTTCTTTATAAAAATCTATAAAACATGAATAGCACCTAATCTATAAAGTTTTGGCAAGGATTAGAAGAATTTACACTTTTGTAAAAATATGTAAAACATGTCAGACATCTCATAATGTGTTCCACAAATACAGTTTATTCTTGTTACTTGTATTATTGGTGCTTCCCTTTCTTAAATTAAGTCCTGGGATCTAGAATTATAGTTTTCATCACTGAACCACATTGTGTTTTGGTAGAAGACACTTCCTACCTATTTCTATTTTTACGTTGCCTGAACAGAAATACTTTCAAAAGAGAACAAAAACATTGCTATTTTAGAGAGAAATGGCTCTAGTGATGTTTTCCTTGATAGGTCTGAAGACACTTACAGTACTGAGTATCTACTGTTTATCCTCCCTATTCTTTTCACCCTTCTTTATCCTTTTCCATATCCGAGGAAGCTCGTCTCTTTAGATCTTTTGCCTCTGCCTTCTGGTT
>PVJX010004322.1:64891-96430 GCA_004027295.1 Dolichotis patagonum
TCTCTCTCTCTCTCTCTCTCTCTCTCTCTCTCTCTCTCTCTCTCTCTCTCTCTCTCTCTCTCATACTCACACACACACACACACAGCTCTCTCTTGGTCTCTGTCAGACAGAGAGGGGAAAGAGAGAGATCCTCATTTAACAACCTATCTGATTAACAACTATTCACACTTATGACTAAAGCATACTATTCAGACTTCCAACCTGCCACTCAGGCTTACACCTTTTTGTTTATTTTTTAATTTTTATTGATATAATTCTGTACATCTTGTTGATAGAGCCTTAATGTCTTTTTTTTTCTTTTGGTATAGTACCCCTTATTTATATAGTGCTCTTCCATACAATACTGTAGTTTTCTGTTCTGTTACACATTATAGTACTGAATATAAGAGTTATACAAATAAAAGCAAAGTCATCAAGTTGGAGTTTCCTTTGACCATTTGTTCTGAATTTTATAATGTACATAACATATATGATTTCTCATTTAGCAACCAATTCATTTAATGACCTAGTAGCAGAAACTGAACTCAGTTGTTAAATGACGGGGCTAGAGATTTAGCTCAGTGGCATAAGTACCTGCTTGGCAAGTGTGAGTTCAATCCCCGGTACCAAAAAAAGAAAAAAACGAGGAATGTCTGAAGCCTATTGTATTTTAGTCACATCCACTAAGCATGTTGTGCAGATAAATATGGCATTCGTGAAAAGACAAATGTCTTCAAAATATGTATTATTTTTATAAAGTCTGCTATTGGGGAAAAATAAGCTACTCAACATTTTTTTGTACATCAAGCCAAACAAAGCATCTTAATATGGTTTGCCTGTTTTAATGCAGAAGGGAGTGATTTGGAGAATGGTCTTGTAAGACCTTTGATCATATATGATACAGGTCAAACAGTTTGCCATAGGGCCAGAAAAGTTTTTCAGTGCATTCATTTTATTGGGCTCACTTCTAAGGACTATTTGTTTCCAACAATTCCTCAGGCGATAATAAAACTGATTCAGTTGGAGTTAAATAAACTCTCAATTATAAATAGACTCTTTAGAAGGGATGTTACCTTAGATACTTAGATATGTAGAAATGTCTCATGGGTGCACATATTTTCTTGAGCGTTATATATGCACTTCCGAGTCACAGGAAACAATTGAACAATTAAAACTATTATTCTTGGCTGTGCAATTGTTGTACATGTTTAATTTTTGTCTTACATCCTGGCTAGTAAGCTCTTTTGCTACTTGATTTAGATGTCTTTCTGTCCTCAAAGGTTTTTACTGCTGAGGTGAGCAAAGCAGAGGCTCCATGAATGCCAGTTTTACTGTCAAGGATATTTGGCATTCCCAATGATTTTTATAGTCAAGTAAGTTCATGGTTCTGTGATACGTTATTACTATTTTAGTTTCATTGGTTTTTGCAATGACCTGTAGAACATCTTTGATTAATGACATAGATTTGCACATTCAAAACACATCTTTCAGGTTTATCAGCTGTGTAATCAAAGTAACCTTGAAGAATTCATGGAAGTTGCTAAGATGCCAGGAAAAGGTACATGAGGAAATACAGGAATAGACATTTAATTGATCTCCTAAAGATCATATCTGGATCTACCTTACAGTTCTTTGATTTCCAGCATAAATTTATTGAACTTGTTCATTTTAAAATAAAGGGTTTTTTGGTTGTCTTTTTTAAAGGCAACCACAATAATCACAACTGTGATTATTAATGAGCACTTCTGTATCATTGCTATATCATAAGAAATCTGGATTTTCTGAATCATTTTCCTCCTTGCCTATTCTAATATATGTGTGGTATCAATTGACTGAACTTCACTGATGTTATTTGTTAGTAACTGCTGTATTGTATTTTATTTTAAAAGTTATTGGAGGGTATGTGTTCTTAAGAGAAACAAATCATTTTCATTGAACTATTTTGATAATATGTCTATGGATATTCCTTGTTTAATGACCTGCCTGCTTAACAGCTGTTCAGACTTCCATTGATACACATCATTCAGAATCATGACTCACCATTTGGACTTACAATCCATCCTTTCTGTGTGGGGAGGTATGCTTTTGTACATCTTGTTTAGAGAGCTTCAATGTCTTTTTTTGGTGCAGTACACCCTGCTTATACAATACTATAATTTTTGCTGATTGTACTGTATAGTACCGCACAATCATTTTATCTTGTTATATATTACATTATTACATGTAAGAGTTATGCAACAAAAAGCAAAGTAATCAAGTTGGCGTTTTCTTTGGCCATTTCTTCATTTTGAATATTGTAATGTGCATACTATATACAATTTGCCATTTAGCAGCCAATTCATATGATGACCTGATCTCAGGACCATAGCTTGATCATTAAACGAGGGTTGTCTGTCTCTTTCTTCCTTTCTTCTCCCCTTAATATTCCTATGTTGGGTCATTCTCAGAGAAGCTCTACAAACATACTCATTAGTGGAGATTGAGCCAGATAAATTCTGAAAAGAAGTTTTCTCCAAATCCTAATTAAAAACTAGGTTTAATACAGTCTGATTTACCATTAGGCTAAATGCTTATCTGTGCTAATACCTAACTGAGCATTAATTCTAGATGAATAAGGATGTTTAGGAGTTTTAAGGTAATTTTTAGCAAGATTTTTGAGAGTCTCTTAAAATTAAAAATCTAAATGTAGGCTTTCTTGTGTACCTTTGGCAAAGGTGTTAGCTTAACATACTGTTCAACACAGCATTGAAATTACACTACCTACCTTATAGTTCTTTGATTTCCAGCATAAGTTTATTGAACTTGTTCAATTTTAAATAAAGGAAGTTTTTTTGGTTGTCTTTTTTAAGGGCAAAAAAACACAAAAATGTTAAAGGGCACTCAGAGGGGCTGGGGATTTAGCTCAGCGGCATAAGCACCTGCTTTGCAAACGCACAGTCATGAGTTCGATCCTCAGTACCAAAAAACAAACAACAATAACAACAAAAAACAACCAGAGCCAGATGACAATAACATCAACAACAACAGCAAAACAAGAGTAAAGTTTTTATCTATTGCCACTTGTATATCCTAATAAAAGTCTATAAGCCCCAATGATGTTAGGGACTGCAATATATTTTGATTTATTTTCATCATCTTTTGTTGGTTTTGTTGTTGTTTGTTTGCTTTCTTTGCTTTGCTACTGCTCAGTTTAATCTCCTATTTGCATGCTGTTATTGGCCTTTACTGTCTGTTTAATAGCTTTATATTGGATGAGCAAACTGGCTACCAGTGTTTAAGTAAAAAATAACAGAGCTTTTATTGAATACTTACCTATTCATGTTGGCCGTACCCACAGTGCTATAATTTAAAATTTCTCACTTTTGTAATGTTGCTGCTCTAGAATTGAGAAGAGTAAATAAAAGGCAAATATGTGTTGGGCTCCTCTTATGTTTTAGTCATTTATTATCTGTTCTCTGCATGTTTCCTTCATTATTATTATTTTTTTAAACATCACTGCAAGCTAAATGGTTTTACTCCTAGGTTGGTTGGTTTTGGTGAGTTGGTACACTTGGTATTATGTGAAGTTATTGAACACACACACTCAAAGGTCAGAGCAGTTTTTTGTAGTCCTCAGCCTTCCTGCCCAGTTCTGTCTCTTACTGCCCAGATATGCCCATCACACAACTGTTTTAACTGATTTTTTGGCAAATTACTCATACACCATTTTACTTCATTGTAATACACATTAATGAAGAGTTTTCATCCTGCAAAGGAACTTTCTTGTAAAGAAAGCTCTACAAAATAGAATGATTTGGGTAAGCTCATTGAAGTTATACAGGGTGTTCAGGCAGCATAGTGGAAAGGAAGTAGTTCTCTACCTGAAGACCTCAGAGAGGTAGACACGTCTCACTCACATTTTTGAGGGCCATAAAGTCCTGTCTTCTTTGTGCTGTTTCCTTTCTAAGAATAAAACCATGGGAGAATATCCTTGGGCGGTTATACTATTATATCCTGATATGAATAAATTTTGTAACAAGATACCAGTTTGAGTTTCAGTAGTTAAATCTAAACATTTTCACTTCCTGCCAGTTTATCAGTAGAATCTCTTTTTCATCTCTTCCCTAAGAATGAGCCATCCCTAAGCACTATCTTGTGTTTTTAAACTTTCTCTTTGCCTGTTCTGTATTTCATTTGATCTTTACAGTAACCTGAATGTAATATGATCTAAACTTTATCATCTTTTGAATCATCTCATAATAACCAGGAGTGCAATATGGGAGTGATGCCTGGGCATAGGAAACCTGACTTTTCATTTAGTTTTACATATACTACACCTAATTTAATAAATATTATGCACAGCAGGTATTGCTTTTCCTATGCAACCAGTCTTTGGATACAAAATTTGAATAAGTGCATCTTTCTGACAGACAGAGGGGAAAGTATATACAAATTATCTCTGTTCATCATATGATAAAGTATGGGGCAGATGGAAAATAGAGATCTGTGTCCTTATGCATTAGTAATTATAGTGCTATAATCCCATTTTGCAACTGTCTTTGGCTTTCAAATGTGTCTGGAACTATTGGGGAAGATACAGAGACATTTAACTATGTCACCTGCTGATTTGTGTGCCATGGTAAATATGGTAAAATAAGTCATTAATGCTACATAGGAGCCCAACGTCATGTGTCTTTCCCACACTCCTACAGGGCTGGTTAACTGGGCCGGTTATTTCCACTATTGTGACTAAGTGGGTTTCCCTGTGAGAATTGATTCCCATGTACATGTCTCCAAATTGTGTAGCTTTTTGTGATTATTCTTTATTCTCAAGGATGCAGGCATTTAATTAGGAAACTAAAAGTCAACCTTATTTATGGTTAAATACTAGAATTAGAAAATAAAACCAGGGCTGGGGGTTTAGCTTAGTGGTGTAAGCGCCTCCCCTGGCAAGCACGAGATCATGAGTTTAATCTTGGTACCACACACACACACACACGGACGGAAGGAAGGAAGGAAGGAAGGAAGGAAGGAAGGAAGGAAGGAAGGAAGGAAAAAAACAGAAAGTCCCTTTGAAGCTCATTTGTTAATCATTTGCCTTTAGTTCTCTCTTGAAGGATTGGAATTAGAAAAATCAGCTTTTCAGTGCAAAGCTATAGCTACAACACTTGATGCACAAAAAATATGCATTATATTTTTTTGTTGAAGTGATTTTCCAGGAGAAATCATTATAGGAATAGTTAGTTCTTTGTCAGAAGATACCATAATTTTCCCTTTTAAGTTTAGATGAGACTTTACATCTTATAAGAAAGTCATTTTGATGGTACACATGTATTTCATGTATGTTCATACACATGCACTATCTGTGTACATGTAAGTAAGGATGTATGCCAGTATCTCAATATATAATTGCATCAAAAATGAAATTCTATAAAGTTAGATACACCCTTAGTAATTTATATACTTGTTTAAGTTTAAAATGTTTAAGACAGTGGAAGATAAGTCACCAATAATGAATAAGGAGATCACATGATAGGGAAATACCAAGTCACATCTCTTAAGAGTTATAATATTTTGAGTGATAATTTCATCTAATTACAAATACATTTCCTCTCATGTGCTTGTTTAGTTCTAAATTCATAGACTGTGTCTGCATAAAGCCACTGGCTTGAATGTTTTGATCAACTGCCACCACAACCACCTTAAGCACCACCACCTCTTCTCTTCCTCCTCCCCTTCCTTTTCTTCTTTTTTCTTCTCTTGCCCCTCTCCCTCACATTCTTCCAACCATTCATTTCCCAGCAACTAAAATGTTTTGACAAGCAAATACAGGTCCTCTTCAACTTACTAAGGGGTTACACTGTTCTACAACATGGAAATCTAATGTGTTTTACAAACAGCAGCACTTAGCAGCACGGCAGCACAGTGTGTGATAGAGCACTGGATGGTTCCCCTGTGATTGCAAGGGTGCCTTAGAGCCATCGCTCTATGTATCACCTAAGAGCACCTTCTATGTGTTGCAAATCTAGGAAATGATTAAATTCAGTCTGCAGTTTCTCCTAAATGTGTAGTGTTTGCCATTTTAAAGTCAAAAAATCTTAAATTGAAATTATAAGTCAGGGGCTGGGGATTTAGCTCAGTGGCTTAGCACCTGCTTGGCAAGCGCAAGGTTGTGAGTTTGACCCTCAGTAGCAAAAAAAGAAAAGAAAACAAATTGTAAGTCAGGACCATTTGTAAATATTTTTATGGGTAGACTTTCTAAATGCAATGCAAACTTCAATTTAGTGATCACATTTTCCTCTCATCTGAATAAGAGATAATCTTGTAGGGAAGCATGAATGGCTGTACGTTAAGATTTTATTACTATCAGTTTTGTTTGTATGTCTCTCCTAGGTTTGTCATGAGGTAATATATAAATAACTTGAAGGACAAGAAAGTATTTTCAATAAACGTTAGTAATAGAAAAAAAGGAGTTCTAGTTTCTGATTGTAGCAAAACTCTCAAAATTCCAATGAAGAATAGCAGAGTTGATTAAAAGGCCTAAAACTGCAAAGGCAAAGACAATTGAAGACTAAATAGCTGATGAGAGAATTTTTTTTAAAAATCTGGTAGCTTAAAGTAGATAGAAATGCTGAAGGCTTGACAGAAAAAGCCTTGTAACATGGAAAAACTGCATTTAGCATACCTTGGAAGAAATAGTGGATGGACTAAAACCAGAAATATTTGTAGAAAACCGAGAAATAGAAGCAGAGTTTTACCGTGATACACTATGGAAACCATATGGCATCAGCTACATCTTTGCCATTCTGGAAAAATAGAGGTTTACTCTCTGGAGAAGTTCAGTAAAAAAAATGTTTGATTTTAGAAATATCAGAAGTCCACCAGCATTCAATTCATAGATTACAGGAAGAACCCAGAACACAGAAGGTAGGATATTTTCAAAATAATAAAGATACATGTATAGGAAAGGAAGAAGATCATTATTATTTACAGATGACATGATCCTCTACATGGAAGTCTTTAAAATTTCTACCCAAATACATACTCTGAGAATTAGTAATGAAATTCAGTAGTATAACTGGATATAAAATTAACACAAAAATGAGCAACATTCCTGTACAGTAATAATGAACTCACCAAGAAACAAGTTAAGAAACAATTCTTCTGTTCACAAACAATTATCAAGAAAAATGAAATACTTAGGAATTACATTATTTAAGGAAGCAAAAGCTACAGTGAAAGCTGCAGAGGACAGTCAGAAAATAGAGCAATGTCCCCTGTTTCTGGACATGCAGAACCAATGTTGTTGAGATGGCCATACTTCCAAAAATGATATACAGATTTAATGCATTCTTAATCCAAATAACAGAGGCATTCCTCACAGAACTAAAGAAAATAATGCTAAAATTCATGTAGTCCCAGGATAGCAAAAGTAGTCTTATATAAAGAAGAGCAAAGTAAGAGACATCACAATGATGAACTTCATGTTTTACTGCAAAGCTACAGTGATTAAAAGTAGGATAGTGTCAAAAAAACAGACAAGTGGGTCAATGGAACAGAATAGAAGAAGCAGAACCAACTCCTGGCAGATTCAGTTATCAGATCTTTAACAAGGGTGCCAAAAACAAACCCTGGAGGAATGACAGTCTCTTTAACAAATGGTGCTGGGAAAACTGGCAACCCACATGCAGAAGATCTAGACCCATGTCTCTCACTATGTGCTAAACTAAATTGGAAATGGATTAAAGATCTAAATGTTTAATCAGAAACAATCTATTGGAAGGTAAAATTGATAAAACCCTACAGAACCCCAATTGCATAAGAAATAATTCCAAAAATCAACAAATGAGATCATATCAAATTAAAAGGCTTCTCTATAGCAAAATGAACAACCAACAGAATGAAGAGACAAGCTAAAGAAAGGAAAAAGATTTTTACTACAAGCCTTTCGTCAGAGAAAGAGAGAAACAGATAGAGAATGGATTTATTATAAAGATTTCACCCATGAATCTGTGAGGCTGAACCTCAAGATCTTCAGTTGGCAAGCTGCAGACATGGGAGATCCAAACTGCAGGAAGATGAGCAGCTCTGTCCTGAAAGCTGGAAAACTCCACATGAAAGGTGATGGTTCAGTCTGAGCCCTGATCAAAAAAGATCAATATCTAGTGAAAGCAGTCAAAAAGAAATTCTTCCTTCTTCCTTAACCTCTTCTTGTCTCTTTGAGACTCTTGAGGCTTTTGGGTGATTGGGGAAGATCTGTCTTTATTGGGGAGAGTGCTGTGGTTTGAACATTCCATCCAAAACTCAGGTGAATATTTAACTCCATTGTAACAGTATTAAGAGGTGTTTAAGTCAGACCAGTGCTAAGCAGTGAATTGAAGCCATTACTCTGCCAGTGTAAGAACAGACACCTGATAAAAGATGTGCTTGGCCACCATGCTTCCCCCTGCTGTCTCATGCATGCTCACATGCCCTCTATCTTATCTTGTAACCAGAAGGCCCTCACTGGATGAGAGCACCATGCTTATGCACTCTGTAGCCTCCAGAACTGTGAGCTGAAGGAGCTCCTGTTGTTTATAAATTACTTCAGCAGTAAATGGACCAAGAGGACAGGCTGCTTTACTGGTATACTGATTCACATGGTAATCTCATTTACAATCACACCCCAAATAACGTTTAGCTAAATGTCGGGATGTTCTGTGGTCCAGTCAGGATTACACATAAAATTAATCATTGGAAGCACACAAAGACTCAGAGAACAGAAATTACTGGCACTTACATGTGGAATTACTATATAAGGAAGAAAAACCAGAAACGTGATGAGAGTGAGGATATAGGGAAAACTTGAGTCTACCAAGTGGTAAAGAACATATTTGTGTTACATAATGGTGAATCATTGTAGATGTTGGAATTTGAGCATTATATTTGAGGAAGATCAATTTATTGGGTAAGTCTAGGATGTACAACATTTTGGAAACACTGCAGTTTAGAAACGAGTGAGTAAAACTTCTGAGTTCTAGATTGAGATAAATATTGTGGAAGTAGAGTGGTCATTTTATGACCTTGGGCAGGTGAGAACAAGAAAGTCAACAAAAGCGGGAGAAAGTGTTATAAAGTGTGGAGGGGGATAGAATTTGAAAATCCATGTCTTTGATAACAGTGAGACAGAAGAAATTTGTTTGTGGGATCAAAGATGTGAACTTTGAGATGATATGTATGATGTACCTTATAATACTCAGCTTTATGACAAAATGGTTAAAATGCAAGCATGATTGAGTTTTAATGGTATGTGATTTTTAAAAATTTTTAAATAGTTGCTGCAAGTATACATTGTTTACTTTGAAGGATAGAAATTTCTCAGAAGAGTTGAAATTTATGATATAATTGTTATTGTGGTAGAATGTATTTCAACAAAAGTTTTTAAATAAAAAAGATAAATGATACAGAATTTCAAAACATAATAGGAGATGGTTAATATATTGTGTATTGTTATCAAACTAATTATTCAGATTACAAGGTATAGGCATAAAAAAGGATCAATTAAATAATGAAAGCACACACTCTTTAGTTGTAAATCTCTCTGCATGGTTTTTAGTCTTGTATGCTAATCCATATAGTTAAGAAAACTTGCTTATATGCAGATTATATAAGTGGCTAGGTTTAAAATACTGCTCTGCAACTTTTTACACATTTTAAAATACACTTACATGTATTCTACTTTATAGTAAAATTTGCATGTACGCTGCTATTTCATATTAGTTTAATTACTGCCAGAAATATTTGACTGAGAGGAGTAACAACTTATAACTTCCATTTATTTTTAATAATTATGAAAGTAAAATATTGCTTATAATATAGAATCAGCTTATTCTAAACCCAGGACTTCAAATATAGGCAGATGTGCCTTCTACCACTGAGCTACATCCAGAGCTCTTTAGAAATTTTTATTTTGATACAAAAATCTTACTCAGCTGCCCAAACTGGTTTGGAATTTGTCATTCTTTTGTGTTAATTTTCCAAGTAGAACCTTGTTTTCTTGACTCTGGGAGTCTTAGGAACATAAGAGATACTGATTTCCTGTTTCTAGGATTGTTTTCATATTAAATGCATTTCAGTCTCAGCACCTTGTGAATGTGGACTGCCAAGCTGCTAAACTTTTTAGTGCTGTTTAGGGGGTCCCTCTCCACTCTTGCTGATGAGCATAAGCAGAAATTTTTAGAAGTAAGCTGATAAGAAATACATATTTTAGTACAGATTAATTAGCTAATAAAACAGCTCTGTTGCCTCAGCAAAATGAGTTTCTTTAGGGCTAGGTGGGCTGGGTGAAGTAAAATACTGATCCTTTCAGTGCAAAGGCCTGCATATCATTCAGAGCCCAAGCCATGCTGGGAATTGTAAACAGTGCTGAGACCAGAGAGCCTCATCTATTCGTTGAAAGAAATAAGAAAATCAGGTAGATGAATAGCAAAGATGAACTAATCTTTCTACATATGATACAGTTTTGAAAAAGTAATTTAAAATAGTGCACTTTTCCATGTCTTCATTTTGATTGTTTTGATTCTTTTTCTTGTACTTATGTCTGTAAACTGACATTTTGGATTGTCCATATGCGTGTGGATAACCCACTGATTAACTGGGAAAACTAGCAGTGTATGTTAATTCTGATCTTTTCTTGGGATGTGTGAAATTACTGTTTATTAATCTGTTCTCAATTTTCAAATTATCATGTATTCTTCATGATAAAAATAAAAAATAAAAATAAAAAGTTATTTGCCAGTACTGTCTCTGGAACTAGGATATGTACCCTGTGTTCTTCACATTGAGTGCATGTATTTTAGACTCTGATAGATATATTTTTATTTGAAAAGGCATAGGTACATGTATTTCCCTGACACTCTTCCAGTTTTAAAAAAAAAGCTATGTCCATGATCATCTTTTTAAACACACATGCACCCAAGCACAAAAAAACATTATTTTTAAATGGTTCACAGTTAAATTTCTATATTTAGGTAGGATTATGTTTAGATACCAACCACTAGCATCCAGGAAATTCAGTGGTAAAGCTGACACATCAGGAGTTTATAGTCTATTTTGTAGTCTGTGTATTTAGAGAAGGTTTGAAACTTAGCAAAGTTGCTTCAGCATTTAAGCAGAACTTCTTTAACACAAATGCTCTATTTAATTTTGTATAATTGTTAAGATAACAGTGTGTCACTTTTTAAAGCTTAGCTTTTAAGAATGTGTGTTGGATTTATTCCTTTCAAAGAAGGATGCATTGAAAGAACAGCTTTTATATATAAATATTTTTATAATATTTCAGATTGGATAGAGTTGGTTTGGTACAATCAGTATGGTTTGATCAAATTTGGAAGAAGTTACAGCCACATTTTTTAGTGTTTTCTCCAGTGTCTTTATTTTTTTCAGATGGAGTATTTTATGTTTCTTCCAACTAATCAAAATAAGAAACTGGGTTTGCCTTTGCCAAAAACTAGAACTATCATTTTTCACATTCTTTTATTTTCCAGGTCATTTTCAAGTAAGATTGTGTTTCTAGGGCTTCTGAATTCCTGAAAACTATGACTTTGAGGATATAAGAACCTAAGTGAACATTTCAGAGAAAATCTTAACTTTTCATGTACCATATTTTGTGTTGTGCATTCCAGATAGTTAACTTTTGTGTGCATGTGAGTAGTGTGGAGAGAAATTAATGCCATCCAGTATTATGATTTATGGACTGAATTGTATACTCACTAAAGACTTGCCAACATGAAAAGCATTTTTTTCCTTTGGATATTAGAAACAGCTACTGTTTTTGTTGATCTTTTAAAGTTTGTAATGGGCCTATTTCAAATCATATGAGCTTGGGAGCTCAGGTTAATAATATACTTATTCAAGTAGTGATATTGAGTGAAACTATTGCTTACATGGGTAGAAAGCAAAAAATTTCATAAAATTATTTTCAGGTATATTAATGGATTTATAAAAGCTGCGTATTATCTTTCTTTTGCATGAAAGAAATCAAGGAATTGTTTATTGTATTGATTACAGGTGGGCTAATAAGTCAATTTTATATATATATGAAATAAGATATATACACACACACACACACACACACACACACACACACACACATATGTATATCTTAAAACATAGTTCATTTTGCTGGATTATTCCCAAAGGTTTTTAACTTATACATTTATCTCTCTGCAGACATAATGGTTGTATGATGTTTAAGAAAAATTCCTAAATTTCCTTTATTGTTAGTTACAGCAAGCTGCTGAAATTTCTCAGCTGAGGGGAGCAAGGGTAATCTCTGCAGAAGATCTTCTGTTTTTGATGCGCAAAGATAAGGTAATATAAAACAGTTTCATTATGTTAAAATACTAGGCCTGGTGTTTAATTGAACTTAATAAGAACAGTTGTGTGTCCTTGTGATAGCTTTCAAATTTGGAATCATAACTAGTGAAGTTTTAGTCTTTATGGTTTATACAACAAAATCGATTTAATACAACAGAATTACTATTTTTGCAGGAACAAAGACACTTAGTAAAACTGTACTAACAAGCAATCCTCAGTTATCCTTATGTGTCTTTTTAGACATTAATATAATATTCAGTAAATATATAATATTCAGTAAATATTGACTGTAAGCTCTGTTGTTACAAATGAAATGTACCTGGATGGCATATTTATTTTTCTTTTCATTTTATACCTTAACATTATCAGGATTACAATGTTTCGTGCACTAAATTTTTAAATACAAAGTTTATTCTGTGATACTAACTTACAGGAAAAAGCAAAATCAACCAAGATGAGTATATGAAAACATAAAAATATTCTATAGTATCTGTTTTTTATAAGCTCTTGGTATTAATATGTTTAAACTGATACTTGTGTATAATTTTGGCATAGTTATTTTCCATGAGCAAGTATTTAAAAATATTCTACAATATTTTCCATGTCTTAATCATTTCTTTGTTTATATAAAGAATGTAAAGGGGAAAGAAACAGTGTTCCTCAAGAAGCTTATGGTCTTGTTTAAGGAATCTGATGATTTAAAGTAGCAGCTAAGACTTAACAGAATTGTAAGGTGGTGAGACTGGAGTTATGCAAGTGGAAGGCTCTGCCTAAGTAAGGCAAGGCTCACACAGCCATGGAGGAGGGGCCAAGTACAAGGAGACAAACCAGAGTGCTGCTGGTTCAGGAATCAGAGCAGGCTTGTGGCTGTGGGATGAATAAGAAGGAAGAAATGGACGGTAAATAAAGAATAAGAACGCATAGGACTCTCTTGATTCTTGGAGTACCACGTAGAAGAGTTGTTGTGAGGAGAAAGCCATAGTGCTATGGGCAGAGCAATGGGGGAATCTAAAAGACGCTTACTGCCAGCAGCCAAGGAATAACAGGGTTGACAAGAGGGCTCTGCAGAACATTTGCCAGAAACAAAGAAATCGGCACATACTGTGCCCATATTGACACTTCTTTTTGCCCCTTCGGGGAAGTAAAAGATGAAAATCATACTGAAACCTCAGGAGTATACTCTGCTTGACAGTGCTTTCCTGCTGTCCAGGAGGACTCTTCACCAGATTTTTACCAACCAAGAACATAGAATTTTATTTATACACTGATATGTTCCCGAAACAATTTAAACAAGCTTAGATAGGTAAGATATCAAACAAAATTAAAATACCAGATGGAATCCTAATGGAGAGAAAAGAAGTATAGCAGAAGACTTAAGGTCAGGTATGCTTTTTGTCTTAATACAAGTAGTTCTAGTTTATACTAAGGAAGTATTTATTGGCTGCTATGTTTCACATATTCCACAAAGCAAGCATCACCTAGTGTCATGAATTCCTCACTTGCAGGGTATGGTAGGTAATGTACTTTTCTTACAGAGCAAATGAAAAAACAGATTCAAGCATATGTACTACTTCTGGCTATGCTGAGCTTTAGTTGTGAGAATACCTCAGTCTCCCTCTGCATAAAAAGATGCTCCCTCTGAATAAAAAGGTGATTTGATCTATGTGTGTCTCAAAGCTGCGGGGTCCATCAGATGATGCACATGTGAAGAGTTGTGTAAAATTCAGTAGGGTTCAGATATTATTGGGAATCTTGGGTTGTGGCCCAAAGCCTTGGGTCCTATCTCAATACTCAAAATGGGGGAGGGGACAAATCTTAAACCTCAAAGGCACATGTGATATTACATACTAACTACAATCATAGAAAAGGCTTGAAAGTGTTAACAGTTATTTTTAAAAGTTAGTATGTTTTACATAAATATAAAGAATATCCTGAAGACTTAATTATCATTCATAGGCTGTGTGTTTCCTAAAAATTGATTTCTCAGGTTACAAAATTAAAAGTTTTCAAGGAAGAAAATAATAGATGTTTATAACTCGGTTTCTTAAAATTTTGTTTTAAAAGTCTATAAAAATTCAGTAACAATATACTTAATATGGGAGATGTGGTATTTATCACAGTCTCAAAAAAGAGTTTAAACTTTTATGCACATAGAAAAATAATTATTGTGATTCTGCAACTCTGTATACTTGTAAATTAAAAGTACTTCTGTTTTAGCTCTTTTAATTTGGTGGCCACATTTTTATTCCATAGTATTATGCTATGTATAAGCTATGTTATCACTAGTGATCCTGTGATACTAGTTTCTTAATTTTTTTTATTTTAAAGATAGTAAAATACAACAAAGCAAGACAGAACAAAGCCAATCCAGACAGTGCAGCAAAATTGGTACAGAACTTCAGAGCAGGATACCGAGAAAACAGTAATAGCTACCATAGTATATCTTGTTATCTTCACAATAGTTGTCCATTCCATCAGGTATAGCAAAATCAAACCAAAAACAAAACACAATAAAACCAGTCAAAACAGAATATTGAATAAAGTAAAACAATCAGAACAAAGCAAAACAGTGAAAACAGTATTGAACTTCAAAGACAAGATAGAAGGAAATCCCCCATATTTGCTATATTGCATGCTGTCATCCTCTGGAGAGGTGCTCAGATTGCTGGCTCCAGGCCTGCATAATCAACCAAAGAATATAAGTATTTAGCTGCTTTATGTACCTTAGTTGTTATGAACTTAGGCTGTCCTCAGAACCATCCGGTTGCTAAGGGGAGGAAGGGGTTGATCCTCAGCTTGCACCCCTGGTAGGCTTGTGCTGCTTACCAGGAAGACTGAATCTTTTCCTTGATTGGTCCCCCAAGTCCTGGCATGGTGATTTCTCGGGAGATGCTGGTTTTTCTCTTCCTGGCGTGCTCAGCTTGCGCTGCTTACCAGGAAGGCTAGATCGTTGATTTCTTGGTTGGTCCCCCAAGTCTCGGCATGACAGATTCTCAGGAGACACTGGCCTTTCTCCAATACTAGTTCCTTAAATGTAGTTACCATAGTAGTCTTTATTTTATGAAGTGAATATGCATATATATGTTCTTATTTACTTTTAATTTTTTATAGAAAAAACTTAGAAGACTACTGAAATATATGTTCATGCGAGACTACAAATCAAAGATTATCAAAGGCATAGATGAGGATGAACTTCTGGAAGGTAATAGAAATAAAATGGTAAACTAAATCACAATACCTTATGAGCCATGGATATGGATGACATGTTTTTTGTAATAGAAGGGTAGCTATTCCCATCAGACCAGAGTATTATATATGTGTTTCTTGTAAATAATGTAATTTGAAAATTATGCAAAAATTATTTAGTTGGCAGTTTAATCTTGTGATCTTCTGTTTAATGTGACTTGATAACAGTGTGGCATTTCAGGTTTTTTTTTAGATATGTGTATTTACATTAAACAATTATGAAAGTAAGAGAACCAAGTAGATTCAGTAAAATTGATTTTTGCAAGTGTGATTTTCTTACAGTGGATCAAGGGAGTCAGAATTATGTTTTTGAAATGGACACAGATTTTTGTTAATCTATCATAAGTATCTTATTTTTTTTATGTTACAGAGTCACCTCATTTTGGTCTGTTAGCACTGTGCTATTTAAAAATCTAACAAAAAGCATAACACAAAAAATTCTCCTTTTTTGATCTCTAAACTGAATTGCTTATTTTAGAATATACAGAAAAATATTGTTGCAAAATCAAGCAGGGTTAAGCTGAAAATAAATAAGTACTAAATAATATTTACTGAATCAAAATAAATTCACAGAACTTAACTTAGAAATAATTTATTTGGAAATGTTTTTAGAAATAACTTGTGTTATTTAGAAATATTTTCAGAAATAACTCATGTTTTTTATTGACTGTAGTCACTGTTTCAGTGGTACCTGTTCCTAATTAAATACATGGATAAATTAGGTAACTTTAAAAAAAAAAACTTTTATAAACCTATCAGATAAAGGAAAGTTTTTGAAAACTTGACTCTACTTTGAAACTTTGAAAATAAACCACTTATTTTCATTTACCATCAATGAATCACTAGAAATAGCCTTGCACCTCCCCTCATGTTTTTCTGATTACCTATACTACGTACTATCACCTATTTAATATTCTAATAGTTCTTAAAGAATTTAATTCCTAGAAGATAGTTCTGCAGGTGATTTTGCATGTTTCCTTTTATGGAGTCCATCACAAATACAGATATGTAGGGAAAAAATACCTGGGTTCCAGTCAGTTCAAGTTCTCTGCTTTTTCTCTATATGAATAGACAGTTTTCTCATAAGAGGAAAATTATACCACTGAACACATGAAGTTCATATAGAGTTAAGCACCTGGTAGCATGTCTTCCACTGAATGGGTTAGATCTGTTAATACTGTGCTGTAAACATCTAACAACTCAGTCTTGAAATGTTATTATGCACTTATGCTAATACCAGCACACTAGTTAGATGCCTTTACCTTTTTTATTTCAGATCTTTCTATTTCATCTTCATTTATAAGCTCTAAATGTGTGTATCTTTTAAAAACAACATCAAAACTTTAAGAATACTAGACAAAACTTTAAGACAAAATATTCAGGTAAGACACATCTAAGCCTGAGATAGGATTGCCATCCTGGCTGTGGTGGGCATTCTGAACATGAAAATTCAGATGAGGCTGCTATCTATGAAATACTAGCCAGAGGCAAAAGCATAGATACCCTGGAAGTAAAACAGAAACAGGGAAAGATGCAGCTAAGAAGAGCCCTTCTAGGATCATTACAGAGCTTAAAGGCTGGAACACTTTCACTCTCTAGATAGGTGCAAGATTGTTTAGATCACAGTGGAGAGCAGTGCATGCCTAAAGATACTGAAAAGAGTTTAACCAACCAGTGATTCATGAAGGCTAACATCTGTACGAGATACCAGTAGAGTCAAACCAGCAAGAAACCTAATGGGGGAAATCAGTGAAAATGACAGCTAGAAACAACCTGATTAATGTCTTGGGGTGATGGAGACTGCATACCCATGGCTTTACTACATAATAGGCAGCATCAGAGGCCACACACTACAAGCAGAGAGACTCCACTGCACCTTCCCAGCCAACAAGAAACAAATATTCTGACATGATAACCAGCCCTAGAAAAGGGAGGGAAGTGTTATCTAGAGATGCAATAATATATTATCTAAAGTGTCCATTTTCAACAATAAGAACAAAATACTACACATATAAAGACATAGGCAAATATCATTAAAAATATGAAGAAAATGAAACAATGGAAATTACCCTTTGTAGACCCACATGTTGGACTTAGCAGACAAAAATTTCCAAGTAACTATTGTGAATATTGTGACTACCAGTATGCTCAAATTACTAAAGGAAATCATGTTTAAAGAACAGAAGGAAGGTACCATGACCATGTCTCACAATATAAAGTATCAACAAAGAAGTAGAATATATGAAAAACAAATTGAGACTACTGTGTTCCACGCACAATGAACACTTCTGTCAAGGGGACTTGACAGAAGTTTTGAACTGACAAAAGGAAAAATCAATGAAATTCAAGACATCATTAAACTATACAATCTGAAGATAAAAGCGTAAAGAAAAATTCACAGAACTTCAGAGAAATGAGGGGTGACTATGAACTGTATCAGTGTATGCAGTATCAGCAGGAAGAAACAAGCAGAAAAACGTGTTCAAAAAAAATGACTGAAGATTTCTCAAACTTGATAAAATTATTAGACTACATATCCAGCCATCCCAACAAACTTCAATAGGATAAATTCAAAGAAGTCCACTCTGATGCACATGATAATAAAGACAGAAAGTCACACAAGCCACCATGAGGTGTTTGGAAATGCAACCTATCGAAAGTGAACAGATCATGAGGCTAAGCCTTAGGAAAGGGAATAAGGCCCTTCTCTCTAGAGACAAAAGAAGTTCCTTCCCTCTCATGTCAGGCACATGGCCATCTGCAAAGGAGAATGTAGTCTTCACCAGACACCAGATCTGCCAGCACTTTGATCTTGGCCTCCCAATTTCCAGAACTATAAGAAGTCAGTGTTTCTTGTTTAAACCACCCAGTTTATGGTGTGTCTGTTACAGTAGCCTGAACTAAGACAACCAGCTGGGAAAGACCCATTGAATATATTAGCATCTGACTTTCTCAAACTCTTAAGTGTCTAAAGATTTAGCCGTTATATCAATTTCCATACTCTGCCCCTAAAATACATTATTACATGTAATTAACAATACCTCAGTAATAAACTACATATTTTAGACAATGAGTGACTTAAACCTGATTTCATACATTGGAGAGGAAAAAGCCCAGACATAACTATAAACAGAATTGCCCTGAAATCACTTTTCTAGTTGAAGAACATTTTCCTTTCTAAATATTTACTGGAAAATATTAAAAATGGACATTCATTTTATAATCAGTACATGACAGTGTTTGTGACATCTTTATTTGGTACAAAAGCATGTAATTAGTCACATTAACAAAATCAAGTTCTTTCACACTCATGAATCATACTGATACATTTATGCATTAAGCTTACTAACTGGCTATTGAAATACTTATACTCCTTCCTGACCTTTTGCAATAACTTTCTCAGCATTACATTTTGCTTTAAGTGGGGCTAAGATTATAGATCATTGGCAGCTCTGGGACTTAGCTTGCCTATAGCCCTGGTTTCAATCTCCAACTCTACAAAATTTAGTGAATGAGTATAATGATACTTCTATCACCCAAGAGAAAGAGAGTAAGGTTCCTTCAGGTTTTAAATGTATTGTCTCAGTATTGTACATAATAAATTCTTTTTAATTTCAGATCTTGGTCTTGAGATTTTTTGATTGGTGAGTTTTTAAATTTTCATAATTAGTACAGCATATGTACTACTAACATTTTCAGAATTAGCCTTACCACAGTCCATTTGTTCTTATTTTTTCTCCAAGAAGCAGCATTTGCTTTTATTCTCTTAATTTTAAATTAATATTTATCTTTATTAATTTCCTCTTTCCATTTCCCCCCAGTGTAAGTTGCACTATTAATTAAGCATTTTTAATCTTTCATGAAACCAGGACCTTCACACTGCACTTTATCCCCAGATCTTTTTTTTTTTAAATTTAATTTATTTTCATTCTGAGACTGAGTCTCACTAAATTGCAGAATTGATTAGGCTGGGCTTGAACTTGAGCTCCTCCTGCCTCAGCCTCTAGAGTGCTAGGATTATTGGGATGGGCAGTGCTCTGCAGAAAGATGTCTCCTGTGATGGTTCTTACATGGATCAAACCTATAAGATTGGGGTTGTTAGTACCACGCTGTAAGTAAGCTAACCAACTAGGATGATCATTCCTTTTCAATTACAAAGACATCTGAGCTGTAACTAGGATATTTGAGGAAAATGTTCCTCTTTTCATTAATTTTTAGAGTACCTATGATTGGAGTTTTGATAACCCTTTCTGCTTTCCAAGGTAGCATGTTTTTAAATTCCCTGGTAGAAAACACTTTCATTTTGGGGTTTTTAAAAATTGTTTTTATTATCACAATGACTTGAAATTCTCTATCTTTTGGAATTTATTAAAATTTTTATTTGGAGCAGATATTCTCAGAGCATAACTGCATATGGCTCCCTTTTCCTGTTTCCAACCCTGTTCTGCCTTGTGCTTAAGCCAGAGTACACAGGGTGGCTGTGGCTATGCAACATCCTCTGTGGGTTGATATAACTGAGACTTTGTCTTCAGTGTGGTTGAGACCAGAAAGGAGGCTAGGGTAAGGCCAAGAGGTAGCACATGTTGGAGGTGGCATGTTGGCTTCAAGGCTTTGCAAGCATCTACAGAGGTTGGCATCGACTTCTGAACAGGCTCTGAATTCTTGTGGATGCCAAGGAGATGCCTAGACTGAATCCTCCTGTCAGGGTGTTGGGAGACTAGGAGATGTGGAGCAAAGGCTGGGGCAGGGGTGTCTGTATCCTGCAGGCCCCACTTCACCTGCTTTTCCCTTCACTCCCCGGTGGTTGCCCTGACTTGGGGCCTTCTAACTACCACACCTAAACCTCACTAGCAGACGTAGAAAGAAAAAACCCTGCTGGGTGAGGGGTGAAAGCATCTGGATGAGAGGAGGTAAGAGAACACAGTACATGCCTGAGTTGAGAACCATGAAAAGTTGAGACAGCAGCTTCCATGCAATCCAGCAAGGAGAGCAGCTAGCAAGATTTAAACGGGACTTGGAGGAGGTTTCTCAGGGTTGCCACACACAGCTGCCCAACTAAGTAACTTAGCAGAGTATTTGAAAGTTAAAGAAAAATTATGGGCTGGGATGTATTTCAATGAATGGTAGAGTGCTTGCTTCATGTATCTGCAGCCGAGGTTCCATCCCAGCAATGCCAAAAAGGAAAAATAAAGGTCACTTTCAGAGCAAATTAGGGCCTGAAGTGAAAATGTAATAGTTTAGCCACAGTACATGGGAAAATATCAAAACATAGTTTCAAGGGAAGAAGCAAGAGATGTGAAAAATAAAACCCATGGGAGTTAATACACATGCTATAGCCATTTCAGAAAAAACAGCAGAGAAGTAATTATTAAGTAAATATAAGAAATGAATAACTCTATAGGAAGAAAATCAACCCACAGTGTAAGAGTTCTAGTCTTTTTTAATGACTAAAAGTGCACAAATAGGGTATCTTGGTAAAATTCCTGGTCTTTAAACAGGAAAAAACTCTTCCTCTGCCTGCTACAAAGAAATCAGTGTATATGCTTGCTGGTGAATTTCCCATTTGTAACTACAAACTAGAAGATACTGAAATAGTAGCTGCTGGTTCTTGAAAGGAAAGGACTTGATACCCTTTGAAGGTATGCTGCAAGTGCTAAAGATAGCTAGTACAGTGCCAGAGTAGGGCAAGTCAATCATCCATGTTTCTTATCTAGAGTCTTCAAAGTTAAGAACAGCCAAGAGAAAGCATGTGGAGTACTTAATCTTGTTTGGGCTCATCCAGTGTTAATCTCTAAGAGCCTACAATTGAAATGGTAAATTTCTTAAAATACTCTGAATGATATTCTCTTAATATTCTATGAATAATACTCTTTTTCATAAAAAAGAGTGTTATATAGATAGATGGAAAAGGGATGAAGTAAACATTTTTCAGTCTATTGGGGGTAACCCAATACCCCCAATGAGAGGGAAAATAAAAATATAAGGTCTCTTGTTACAGAGGAAAGAAGTAGGAAAAGTAGAAAAAAAGAGTTATTATACTGGAGGGAAGTTACCTCTTGCTGAGAGTATACTTGAAAACATGTTTTAAATAATTGAAACAGCCTGGCATGATGGCACATAACTGCAATCCCTGCCTCCTCAGGAGGCAGAAGCAGGAGGATCACTGTGAGCTCCAGGCCAACCTGTCCTATATAAGTGAATTTAAGACTAGCCTGCACTACATAGTGAGACCTGGCTCAAAAAAAAAAAAAAAAATACTACTAATAATAATTGAATGTATTAAAATATTTTCAAGCAGTGTGTCCAAGCAGAGAAAGGGGAAGTAAACATTAATGAAAATGGAGAAAGAGATGGTAAACATTAGCAGAATGGAAAAGTATATTACAGAAAGGGATGCTTATTGCAGTATCTGTCCCAGTGGCAAAAATTTGGAGTAAGATGTATTTGTTGATTGCCTGGAAAACTGATACATACGTATTATGACATTGTATCTGGTCCTCACAGAGAAACCAAGCCTGGACTATACAAGTAGACTTGGAGGGATCTGTGTCATCAGCTGAAAAAATGTGAGAGGAAGAGAAAGGGGGACAGGTATAAGAAGCTATTTCTAAATGGGGAAAAAATGCATAAAGCATATCCACAAATCAGTGTGCTTATTCTATGCTTGTATGGACATGGAGAAATACATGGGTGAGGATATCTGGCAGTGAATGTGAATCACATCTAATAACATAAAAGGGAAGAGCAAAAGTCAATACATGAGTTTCTAATTGTAGATATTTATAACTTTACAAAATTTTAGATGATAAAATTAAAGAAAAATGGTTGATGTGCCTAAAAAAAGAAAATTAATCTTCATGTCTATAGATGTTAAAGCACTTGTAGTTTTTTTTTAATCTAACACAGCTTAGCATAATGTGTCAAATTCTGAGAGAAATTTCTCACAGTGACTATGCTCTTAAAATTATTTTGGGCCGAGCTCACGTGGGGGTGCGGCTGGCAGAACACTGATCTGTTTACGATGATTGAAAAGATGCAGGGAAGCAGGATGGATGAACAATGATGCTCCTTCCCACCACCCCTCAAAACAGAGGAAGACTACATTCCCTACCCGAGCGTCCACGAGGTCCTAGGGCGAGAAGGGCCCTTTCCTCTCATCCTGCTGCCCCAGTTTGGGGGCTACTGGATTGAAGGTACCAACCACGAAATCACCAGCATTCCTGAGACAGAGCCACTGCAGTTGCCCACGACCAAGGTGACACTTGAGTGCAATCCCACAGCCCACATCTACCGGAAGCACTTTCTTGGCAAGGAACATTTCAATTACTACTCACTAGACACTGCCCTGGGCCATCTGGTCTCACTCAAGTATGATGTCATCGGGGATCAAGAGCACCTGCAGCTGCTGCTTAGGACTAAATGCCGGACATAACCATGATGTCATCCCCATCTCCTGCCTCACTGGGTTCCCCAGTGTGGTCCAGATGGCAAAGCTGGTGTGTGAAGACGTCAGTGTGGATCGATTCTACCCTGTGCTCTACCCCAAGGCATCCCGGCTCATTGTCACCTTTGATGAACACATTATCAGCAATAACTTCAAGTTCGGAGTCATTTATCAGAAGCTTGGGCAGACCTCTGAGGAAGAGCTCTTCAGCACCAATGAGGAAACCCCTGCCTTTGTGGAGTTCCTTGAATTTCTGGGCCAAAAGGTCAAACTGCAGGACTTCAAGGGGTTCCGAGGAGGCCTGGACGTGACCCACGGGCAGACGGGGACCGAGTCTGTGTACTGCAACTTCCGCAACAAGGAGATCATGTTTCACGTGTCCACCAAGCTGCCCTACACAGAAGGGGACGCCCAGCAGTTGCAGTGGAAGAGGCACATCAGGAACGACATCGTGGCCGTGGTCTTCCAGGGCGAGATCATGCCCTTCGTGCCAGACATGATTTCATCCAACTTCCTGCACGCCTATGTGGTAGTGCAGGCCGAGGGGGGTGGCCCCGATGGGCCCTTCTATAACGTCTCAGTCACCGCAAGAGATGGTGTGCCCTTCTTTGGGCCCCCTCTGCCAGACCCTGCTGTGTTCAGGAAGGGGCCCAAGTTGCAGGAATTTTTGCTGACAAAGCTGATCAATGCTGAATATGCTTGCTACAAGGCAGAGAAGTTTGCCAAGCTAGAGGAGTGGACCCGTGCTGCCCTCCTGGAGACGCTGTATGAGGAACTCCACATCCACAGCCAGTCCATGATGGGCCTGGGTGGTGAGGAGGACAAGATGGAAAACAGAGGTGGTGGAGGCGGTTTCTTCGAGTCTTTCAAGCGGGTCATCGGAAGTCGCAGCTAGTCCATGGGTGCCATGGGGCTGAGCAACAAGAAGCCCAATACTGTGTCCACCAGCCACAGTAGGAGCTTCACACCCAACAACTCTGACCTGGCCAAGGCAGCTGGAATATCCCTGATTGTCCCTGGAAAGAGCCCCACAAGGAAGAAATCAGGCCCATTTGGCTCTCGCCGCAGCAGCACCATCGGCATTGAGAACATCCAGGAGGTGCAGGAGAAGAGGGAGAGCCCTCCGGCCGGCCAGAAGACCCCCGACAGCGGGCATGTCTCACAGGAGCCCAAGTTGGAGAACTCTTCCACTTGGAGCTCCCCAGAGATGCCCACGGCCAAGAACAGAGCGGAGATGGCAGCCCAGAGAGCAGAGGTGCTGAAGGACTTTTCCCGCTCCTCGTCCAGTGCCAGCAGTTTCGCCAGTGTGGTGGAGGAGACAGAGGGCCTGGATGGGGAGGACACAGGCCTAGAGAGCGTGTCATCATCGAGGACACCCCACAAGCGTGATTCCTTCCTCTACAGTACCTGGCTGGAGGACAGTGTCAGCACCACCAGTGGTGGCAGCTCCCCAGGCCTCTCCCGGTCATCCCACCCATATGCCAGCAAGGTGGGGGACTCTGTGTGTCCTGAGATCAAGATCCAACTGGAAGCATCTGAGCCACACACTTCCCAGCTAGGCTGTTAGCCGGCCGCCCAGGAAGTGGAGCTGAGCAGATGAGTCCACAGAAGCATAAGGAGAAGAGGCTGTGTCACATCGAGGCAGCCAGGACCTCTGCCCCCAAGGCCAGCCCAGCCCAGCTTTCACTGCTTCCCACTTCCCCTGGGCCCACCCAGCTGGGCTCTCTCCACAGGGCGGAGCCACCCAGACCTGGGGCCGGGAAGCTGCTGGCATTGTCCCCAGGGCCCAGGCTGGAGGTCCAGCCTCAGGTGGGGAGTGGTCAGCTGAAGCAGGACTGCAGGCCTGGCTTGCACTACCCTGGGCCTCCACCCAGCTGCCCCTTTGGATCAGGGGAGTGAGTGGGGAGAGGGAGTGGAGAGCTCTGTGCACAGTGCCCACTGTGGAGGTGGTGCGATGCGAGTGCGTGGAGGCCGGGGGTCCTGGCTTCTGATCTGAGTTCTGCTGTGTGGCTCTGTGCAAGTCACTCTCCTTCCCTGTGTCTCTGCCACAAGTGGACAACATTATTTCAGAGGTCACTGGAGATCGTGATTCTGTGTACCTGGCCCAGAGGGGGGATTGTGCCCCTGGGACTTGCCTTCACACTACCCTGCTTCTTGAACTCCCCGAAGCCCCAGGTGGGCTAAGGGCCTAGGAGCTGGCAGTGCCCACCACCCCACCTGGACCTCCAAGCACCACAGATCTGCCGATGCCCTTCCACTGCCTACACGTGACAGACCAGTGACCCCCTTCTGGAGAAAGGATCCCACCTTGCTCCTCAGCCAGTGTCTAGCTTAACCCCTGCCACCTCCCGCTCCTGGGCACTCCAGGCTGAGAGGTCCCCACTGGCCTGGAGTCTCGGGCCTCACCAATCCCCTCACCATGGAAGGGCAGCCAGGCACAGCTGCTGTGAGTCCACGTCCTTGCGTGTCTGTCCACACTTTTTAGGTGCCACGCCAAAAGCCAGCCTTCCAGCTCCACTCCCACTTTGGAAGCCCCGTGGCCACGTATATGTCGGTAACAGTTGTACAAAATAAATTCTATTTATCGCTATTGTTAAAAAAAAATTATTTTGAGAAAATAACTAATTCTGAATTTTATGTGCAATATGTAATATGTGCAGTAGTTGTGTTGATATAAATGTATTGAGAACTTTTCCTTTTTTTCTCTCCTTATCATGATGAAGACAAATTGAATGGTGGCAATGTGAACAAAAGACAAAAAATTGATCAGGACTTTCTCAGCTCTATTGACCAGACAGGAGAACTTTTAGCAATATTTGAAGGTGACGAGATTGATGAAGTTAAACAAGAAAGAATGGAGGTATAGTACATTCTTCTCCTTTTAACAGTAATAGACAATCATAGAAGTGCCTCTGAAATTTAGTTCTATTGTTGTGAGCTTCAACTGCCTGAAATTCTCAGACCAGTGGATTTATATCTGATAGCAGCAGTATACAGAGAAACTTCACCTTCACAGTCAACTTTGAGAATACTTTAATTTCTTTTTATTTCCTCCTTTGAAAATGAACAGGTTTCTTCACTCTGGATCTAAAATATGGTTGTGTTATTTAATTTAATTAATTAATTTATTTTTATTCCATAAAGATAACTTGTAATTAGAAGGGGTTTTTTTTGTTCCAAATTATTCGGTTATCTTGGTGACAGAGGTAATTTATACTGCTTTTTGGCACACAGAAGAACTATTTTGCAGATGATTATTTGTAGACCATAACTGGACTCACTATAGCTAAAGTTTGCCAGTGCATTTATATATGTTAGTGTCACTGAAGTGTATCAGTGACCTATTGGAATATATGGAATAGGTTTTAGCAGTGAATATGAAAATTGTATGTCCCCTATTTACCTTAGCTATCTCTAATAAAATTTATTGTGTCTTTAAACATACTTTAGGGGAAAAAAAATAATGACTTGTTTCATTTAAGTGCCTTCCCAATTGCAAAACAATATTCTTATAATTCTTACTACTGTTATTATACTTCTACATGTGAGAAATCTGTTTCCCCCTTCCCCGCAATTGGGCAAGAAAAGTGATTCCAGAATTCCCAAAGATATGCTCAGTGCCTACTTTATCATAGTCTTTAAGCATGCCCAATATCATTGTTTCATGTTAAGTTTTGGAGGAAGTCCAATAGACATACGTGCTTTGTAAAATTTAACAACCTTCTTTAAAGAATCAGTATGCTTAGATCATAAATTGTGTTCTAAAGGCGCTGTTCTTTTAGGTATCAATTACCTTAAAAATGTGTGGTTATCTTGGTTTGGGGCAACTGTAAATGGTTTTAGTTCAACTTTGCCTTGGGCTAGAAACATGCTAAGTTGTGCATGATAAACATGTATTTCTGATGTCATTATGGCCTAAACAAGAAATGATTATTTAGTGGCATGGTTTTACTTATGCATTACACGGAAAGCAAATATTGTTTATATCTTGTTTTAAAATTTTTTTTCTATTATGAAAATAGGTCATTAAACAAGGACTCTACCTAAAGCATAAGTAAAATTGAACAAGTAGCGTTTTTATTTTGATAGGACAATTTCAGCTAACCAATCCTATTGCCCTGAAGGGAATTCCACAGTTAAGGGTCTGGGAAAAAATAGAGAATTTGTCACACTGAGCTTGTGATAGTTGGACTACTGTCTGCCTAGAAAAAATGATGAGTCAGGAAGGCACTAGTTAAAAGTCTGTAAAGCAGATGGAAATGTAGAATAGCAAAAGCTTGAGCATTTACATAGTCTGTAACCCACCTCCATAAAGTTAGGTATTACGTAGTAATAAGGAGAATGAAATATCATTAGTTGATAAAAATGAATGATTACAGTGGAAATCTGCTTCATCTATACAGTAACCATATGATTGACAGCTTCTGTAGGCCTGCTGTGGAAATAAAATCCTCTGTAACTGAGTTAACAGAGAATCATTTTGATACTTCACTCATCCAGATAACAGAGTTTAACTGAATAAAAATGATGGCCTTGTAGACATACTGTAGACAGTAGAAGTGAAACCATTAAGAGCAGAGGCCTTGCCTGCTTCTAATTTGACAGGTTACAGTTTCAAGAGTAAACCACAACTGTGGCAGTCCATATGAAACCACTTTGGACTTGCAGACTGCAATCTCATGTGTTTAAAGTGCAGCAGAATAATCAGTCCTGGCATCATTCGGTGATTTAATTTTCCTCCAAGCATCACTTAGGGTTGTAGAAACTTTATTTATTACCTTCTCTAGAATGTATGAAAATGGTACAGACCTACAAAAAAGCCTAATTTGGTCTTCTTTCTTTGTTGTTCTTAGGGGTTTATTTTATTTTGTTTTTTTCATTTAAATGTAATGAAGAGAAAAAGTATAACTATCAAAATTCACTGGGGACTCCATTTTTCTCAAAGCTTTGAGTAAGCATGTGAATATCAGCCTGAGCTCTTCCATGGGGTTTTCAGCTGATGTTCCTATGCCTGGCTTTGGGCTTCACTTGTAAAGGAATTCATTATTATTAAATATTATGGGATTGACATATGTAAAGTTAATTTTAATCCATTTTGCCTTACTAGTCCATCATTTTAATAATTAATGAGCTCTTACCCTGGTTATTGTTCTCTAGCACCAAATTTCTAACACTTAGGTATATCTGTAGGAATGATCCATGGTCATGATCTCTAAAGCTACTTCCAGATTATAGAATAAAAATTAAATAATACTCAGCTATTTTACTGGAGGGGCACATAATTATAGCTTTCTTCCAGCCACTTCTACTCTCCACTTACCACCACCCCAAAATGAGGCAGGAATATTTTAATAGAGAGGTTTTTCATTCAATTTTTGTTAAAATTCTTATCACCTGTATGTGGCTATGTGAACCAGAAAACAAGAAAGGGTCACTAAAATTTGCAAATAGTTTTGTGTTTTCTTAACAAGGAGGAGCTAGTCACTCACAGAAGGGCTCCAAAACCTAGCCACAAAGCTTATGTAGGAACCTGACAGCTCATTTTATCTTTTCTCAGGGAAGTGCTCCAGTGGATTAAGATGGTGATTTTGTCAAAGAAATGTAACCAGTGAACACTTAACTTAAATTTACTATACATGGAACGTAATCTTCAAATTGATGAAAAAACAAGAGTGCAAGAATTCAGAGTTAGCAACTTTTAAACAAGTCATGATATAGAAAATCCATAGTAACTTTGTTAGCTGTTTTTAAGTCAGAGACTAAATACTAGAATCTAAAAAGAAAACAGGATGGTGTACATAGGAAACAGAAGGTATACATAAAATTTAAAGTGTCTCATAGTTTTTAAAATAGGCTTAAAGTGAATGAGATCCCAGGTGGCCATATAAATTTGCTTAACCTAAAGTGAACTGGCCTTAGATTTTAAAACATGAAGTTTCTTAAGAAGACTAAATAAGACAAGGCAGGCATCTTACATACTGTGCCATGGTTACAAAGTTGTGATAGCTGAGAAGTCTTAGTCACACAGAGACAAAGGCAACTGTACACATTCTCTGTCTTCTCCTGGTCTTTGTGTTAGACCTTCATTTATATCTCATGATCTTCCTTTTTTAAGGAAAAGAAAAGAAAATACCTTATGATTCTAAAAATACCTTAGATAAGATTTAACATAAAAGAATATTGCCATTAAGATAAACTTTTACAAATACCAGAAAAATTAAAAGATTGATTTAAAACCTAAAAAGTCAATTAATTTCAATATATATGGGATTAAAAAATGATGATAGGGTCTGGAGTGATAGTGGTAGAGCACTTGCCTCACATATGGAAGATCCTGGGTTTAATCCTCAGAGCCATAACAAGAAAAAAACAAAGAGAAAGAAAGAAATGAACACAGAAGTATATACTAGAAACGTGTGTGTGTGTGTGTATGTGTGTGTGTATATATATATAGTTTATATTATGTGTATATATGTAGGTATATACACATATATGCATATAGATTTGCAAACTTACTACACAGGAATAGAAATATAATTTTATTAGTTTCTTTAAAAGATGAAAGTAATACTAGCAAACAAGCCCAATCTGAGAACCAGAACCATGGGTGGCCACTGTCAGACTGAAACAGACAGACCCCAGCCTCTCCCTGTGAGTCAGTGCCATTCACTGACTGAGGTAGAGAAAACAAAGCCACACCAGCAGGCAAGTCCAGTCTGGGAACCAGTGCCATGTGCAGGCTGCCGCCAAACTGGAACACACAGACCCCAGCCCTTGCTGGCAGGTGGGCTGGCAAACAAGAAGTACCAAAACCCCACCCCTACCCGGCAGGCGGGCTGGCAAACAAGAAGTACCAACACCTCAACCCTACCCCAGCTTATCTGGAGAAACACAAGCTGTGATGATAGCTATTGAGGTGAAATACAGTTGGATGCCTGTAGTGCTTTGATGTTTCACTAACATTGTAGGCCCATGACCAGTGATCTGATCATAGGTTCAGAAGATAGTGGTATGCAGTGTGACATCTAGGAGGATCCCCTTCTGAGCATTTCAGTCATTGTTGATACCCTATAGTCTTGTTTTGGAAGTCCTATATTGTTTCCATTGTTTTGTTGGGTTGCGTTTTTTTGTTTTGTTTTGATTATGTTAAATCCAATGGCAGGAGAAGCTATTTCAAAGATAGCAAGATATATTAATGGTAGCAATTTTGGATTTACTATAGGCTTGTTTTGAAGTCCTTTATTGCATTCATTGTTTTGTTGTTACTGTTTTTATTGTTTGTTTGATTTTCACTGTATCTGAAGTTATCTGCAGTATTTTGAAGACATCAAAAGTCATTATGGTAACTATTATTGACTTTGTAATGTTTTGAAGTCCTGTATCTTTTACACTGGTTTATTCTGTCCAGTTTTATTCTGTCTTATCCTCTTTAAAATAAAAATTTAAAAGTAAAAGAACCATCAATAGATGAATTCAAATGCTACTGATTTTAGTTTCAAAGAATTAATTCAAGAATTAATTTCAAGAATTAACTTGGATGAGAACAATAATTTTATGTTTTTAAAACATACTGCCTTTAATGAAGATATAATAAAGAATATTAACAATCAAACTTTCAAGCATTCAAACATAACAAAACTTTGGAAGTACAGGCATAGGTCACACAAAAGCATTTGTGCTAGAGACTGGAGCAAACTACTCTCAACTTTTGATAAACTATCTTAAATTTTTTTAAAAAGGCTGAGATTGTAACTTAGGGGTAGAACATTTCCCTACCATGCAGGAAGTCCCAGGTTCAATTCCCAGTACGAATATGTATATACAGAATGGCAAATCATATTCATCAAGACATCAAAAAGATCACTCACTTTAATCAACTTGATTTCATCCAAAGGATTCAAGAATAATTGAACATACACAAATCATTAAACATAATATATAAAGAGGATGAAGAATAAAAATCTTTTTTTTTATTTAAAAGAGAATAAAACGAAAGGGGGCAGTACAGAGCAGATCAGAAGAGGACAACATAGGCAACACAGTACTTTACATTAAGTCAACTGGACATCAACAGTATATAACACCATATCTCTTACTCTGCTATAGTTGAGCATAGTTTCAATTACAATGATATCAAACATAACACAATAGTATAAAGCCATGCATATAGTGAAAGAATTCCAGGGCTTTGTGAACCGAATAACAGAAAATGATCAATGGGTATTATAATATCTCATTTTTGATGAAAAAGAAAAAATTTGTTTGAACTATCACACATATTCAAATTCCAATGAGACACAATGTGGTAGACAGAACCAATGGTAATAGAACAAAAAAAAAAGCATGGTAGGACTTCTAAGAAGGATAATATTAGATCAGCAATAGCTGTCATAATGTTTTCTTCAAAACAGCTGTTCATATCATCACGTATGATATAGTCAAACAAAACAGGATAACACCATTCCAACTGATGATTTAAAACTTTGAAAGACTTCGAAGCTATGAGATGGGGCCTCATGCTTACCATAAAGTC
>PVJX010004323.1:0-37070 GCA_004027295.1 Dolichotis patagonum
ATAGCTCAGTGATACAGAGCCTGCCGGGCAAGTGTGAGGCCCTGAGTTCCATTTCTGGCAGCAAAAAGCAAGTCAAGAGAATGAAATATTTCCCAACTCATTTTATGACACCAGTACTACTTTGCTATGCAAACCAAACAAAAACATCACAAGAAATGCCTACCAATGCCTCCTATAAATCTGAACATATATATACAAATTCTTAAAAAAAAAAGAGAGAGACAAAAAAGAAAAACTAACAAACTTGAATCCAGCAACATAGAAAAAGAATCCTAAACCATGACTAAATGATACTTAATTCCAGGAATTCAAGGCTGGTTTAGTATGTGATACTTGCTTAATACATTGCATTAACTAAAAGAATAATTTAAAAAGGTACGAGATAATCTGAATGGGGACAGATGAAACATTTGAGGAAATTCAACATACTTTGATGATGAAAAACCCTCAATTAGGAGAGAAATCTTCAGTCAAGTAGGAGTCATCTACAAAAACTCCCACATTCAGTGCTGAATGGCTAGGTGGTTTCCTGTCCCTTGTCCAGAACAAAACAAGTACATCCACTCACCACCTCTGTTTGACACTGTCCTAGACATTCTAGCCAGCGAAGGAGGCAGGAGAAAGAAGTGTGAGGCACTTGACAGAATCACAGACCCGGGCTTCTCCTGGTGCCATGACCCGAGAGAGACTTACCAGCACTCCTGTGGCAGTCTGTACAACACCATATAACCCAACCAAACCAGGAGGGAACATCACACAGACCAGACAAGGGGCCTTCCACACAGCACCAGCATCCTTCCAAAATGCTAAATGTAACAAAGAAAAACAAAGCGTCCAGAACCGCTCCTGATTAAGAGACCAAAGAGACAGAACGGTTACATGCAGTCTGTGACCCTGGATGGGATCCTGGGCCTAAATCCAAACGATCATTTGTTTTTCTCTCGCTATAGAGAACCCTAATGGGACAACTGTTAAGATTTCTAGAAAGCATGAGGATCCAGAATCGTGTTGCGCTGGTGTGTTGATTTCCGCTCTCTGCTCTCTTTGTACTGAAGTTATACACCAGCATGTCCTTGGTCTTAGGAACACAGGGGAATGTTTAGCCGTGAAAAGCCTCCTGTTGACAATGCATTCTCAAACGTTTCAGGAGCAAGTTGCAGTGTGAGGCAGTAACCATTTTATTCTAGCACTGGTTCCTAGTCACATACAGCAGGCTGCCTTTTCCCTGGGGAAATGTTTGTTCCAGGACCCCAGTAAATGCCTGAAACCATGGTTGGTACCGAACCCCATGTATCCACGGGAAACATTCTCCTCTTCACTTACGGCAGCACTTCTCTCTGGGGACTGCCAGCCTGACCACTCCGAGTTGGGCCATTATTAAGTATAATGTGAGTATCACACAAGCGCCATGATACCGAAATGGTCCATCTGATAACTAAGACAGCTGCTAAGCCACTCACGAGCCAGCAGTGTATGCAAAGTGGATGGACAGCAGAAAGGGGTGATTTGCATCCTCCGTGGGGACCCGATGAACAAGATGTCATCACCCAGTTACCAGAATGCCATGCAAGTGAAAACATAAACTGTTTACTTCTGGAATGTTCCAATTCATATTTTTGGACTACAGTAGACTTCCAGGAGCTGAAGCCACAGAAAGGGATCTTGCCCATAGTGAGGTGGGTTGGGGGGGCTGTGTACATTCAGATATAGAAAGAAAGACAGAGATAGGGTAAGAGACAGAGAGTAATGAAGCATATATAGCAGGGATGGTGAGCCTTTTAGAGACCAAGCAGCCAAACTGCAACCCCAAACCCACTTACTTATCACGAAGTGCCAGCACTGCAGGCAAATCTGTCTGGCTGCCAGGCACTGCTGGCGTGACCCGGGTTGCATGCTGATGGGGGCTCATGTGTGCCACAGGTCCGCCACCACTGATCTATGGTAAGACGTGAACCAACTATCAAATCTGGTGACAGCTATGCAAATGAGACACTATTCTTTGAACTTTTCAACATCCTGAAATTATTTTAAACACTTTTAATTTAGAAGAGAAGGTTTTCGGTACAATGTCATTTACGTACAGTTCTAAGACATGCGAAATGAGTCTGATCTCTCTAGCAATATTTCTGGAGAAATGGGAGGGGCGCGGTTACTTGGGAGGTGCCTTATCTGTGGGAGGCTGAAGTGGGGTGCTCAATTACAGCCTTGTCCCCAAGCAGGAGGTGGGGTGTCAGGGTATCCACTTTATTAGTGTATTTTGTATATCAGGACTATTTCACAATAAAAATTTAAATGAACAGCAAAGCCCTCCCCATCACCCAAGTCTGAGGATACGTAGAAGCAGGATGGACATTTCAATGGCCCTGACACTGCCATGACACAGGGGACCCAGGAGGGAGCCCGTTGTGTGCTAGTGGGATAGTGGGTAGGAAAAGTTCCCTCTAAGGACAGGGAAGGGCGGACCAGCATGGCCAGATGCCTCCCAGCCTCAAGGGCTCCCAGTGGGTTGGGGTTCCTCACCCGATGCTGCCTAGGAATGAAGCCAGGCGGCAGTGCCCCCCAGCACCTTGCAGGGTTTCCACAGAGGGAAGAAGCACCCATCGGCCTTGGGTTGGGCACACAAGCCCGCTGTCCTGACCTCATCTTCCCAAGGTGAGGGGCGGGGAGGCCTTTACAGGCAGACTAGCAAGCACTGTGCTGGAAGCCGAGTCAGGACAGGGCAGGAGCCCAGACCCTGGGATGGGGAGCCTACGATGGGGCCTCAGCGGGTGAGCAACTTGCACCCCCAGCAAAGATGAAAAGGGGCAAAGCAAAGATCTCTGTGCAGGTGGGAGGGGCAGGGAGGCAGTAAATACAAGTGAGTAGAAGGCTCGGTCCCCTGGTGGTGAGAGCGCTGGAGAGAAAAGGTCAGGGGTGGGGGTGGGCGCCTGATGGGCTCTGCTTCATCCACAGCAGTCAGCAAAGGTCTGGGGGACCCAGGAGGCCTCAGGCAAAGACAGGAAGGAAGAAGGAGGCCATGGGTGTGGGACAGACGGCTCCATGTGGAGGCAAAGCAAGGCCAAAGGGCCTGCGTGCGGCTGCAGCAGAATCTGAACTTGAAGCCAGCGTGGCCCAGAGTGGAGTGTGAGTGACAGACCCTACGGAAGTGACTCTGGAGCAGTGTGGGGAGCTCTCAGGTGCCGCCAGAGCTTCTGAGCAAATGGAAGCTTCAGGAGGAAGGGAGGAAGGGAGACAGGCAGGGAGGGAGGAAGTGAGGGAGGGACAAGTTGAGGAAGGAAGGGAGAAAGTCAGGCAGGCGTCCCTGAGCCTTCTCCTGTACAGCCATTGCAGTCCAGGAGCATTGGGGTGTAGCCGGGTCAGTGCTGCCTCAGCAGGCCCCCAAGTCGCACCCCCACTACGTGCCTCCTGGGAGAGCCGGGGGCAGCACAGGAAGCAGCGCCGGAGGGCGCAAACGGTGAGGGGCCTGGGTTGAAGGTCAGCACTGTGCACACAGCACCACAAAGCATGCTGGGCAGGGGCCACGTCAGAGCGGTGGTGGTCCAAGGGCTGGAGCCCTTATTTCCAGGGTGTGAACACCCTATTCTCCGGGGCCTTGCACAGAAGACAGGCTGGCCAGGCCACAGCGTGCTGTCATGCCATGGGCTATAGCTTCGAGGGCCACTGGTACCTTCTCCCCCAGCAAGCTTAGGACAGCCAGCATCTTCGATCCGTCCTCTCCATCCACCACGAAGGCAGAAACCAAGAGGCCTGGGGGTTGGAGAAGCCACTGGGACAGCTATCGGATAAGCAGACCGCAAAGGGCCCACACACCAGTGTCCTTTCCTTCTCCCTGTCCTCACCTCACCCAAGAGCATCGCACGCACCAGGTCCACATCCCTCAGGTCCTGGAGCTGGGAGCCACAGCGTCTCAAGAAGTGCTGCTGAGCACTGGTCTGGGGACGCAGGATCACGCTGCCAGCACGGCTGGGATGGCCAGGCCTCTCACCGCCCCTGGGAACCCAAAGCGCCTTCCTCTGTGCAACCTAGGGAAGGAGCCTCTCCTCATGTGGGCCACGCCCATCTTGTGATTCCGGACCCTTCGCCCCATCTCTCTCCTCCTGAAGCCTCGTGGTCCCTCCTGGTGCTAGAAGTCTTCCTCCCTGGCATTGGCAGCCGCAAAGATTGCAGGTGTTGTCACAGCTTAATCTGCCCAGGAAACGACCACTTCTGGAGTCCAGGAGACGTACAGTGTGTTTTCCTGTGTTCTCCATGCTCCAGGCCCATGGCTAGACGGCCAGCAGGTGTACGCTAAGTCCTTGTGGGCTTGAAGGCGATAAAATGCTCATTTCAAAATTTTTAATTAGGAAAAAAATGACTGAAACTAGATAACGGAAGTTCCACCTTGTGTACAAAATCTGAACTTTTTCTAGAAACATTCTTTTTACAGTCTTTGCAGGGAACCAAGCAATTAATGCCTTTTCATTACAATTTAGGACCAAAACTGGAATATTAAAATTATCATTCAGTGGAATGTGCATGGATGCTGTGAGTCTCTTGGTGAATAAATTCCTGGTTATAATGACATGCCATGGACTTAAATTTTACTCCTAGACAGGAAAAAAGACAGTTAAATCAACTTTGTCCATTTAAATATCATTTTAAGATATCTAGAACCCATCTCTTTATTGCTCAACAACCCTTAGCAATTTCTTTTGCCCTCATTTATTTCTGGTTCCCAAGGGAATCTGGTCTGATTTATTGGAAATTAGTCCTTACAGCTAGTAAATGCTTTCAACTGTTTTCATATAAATCATTGGGAAATCTGTTGGCACACTGAAGCCAGAAGAGAGTGATGTCCTCCGGCAGAATTGACTCGGGTCACTCCTCTGTCCACTCAAGAGTGGGAGCTCAGTGGGAACCTGTGGATAGATATCCCCAGTGTCTGTTTGCTCTCTCTGTCTTTCTCTCCCGCTTTCTCCATCCCTCTCTCTTTCCCTTCACAGACAGTGATTGGCTATACACTGGCAAGTAGCAAGCCAGCCACCCTTAGGAAAGCTGCCCCGGCCCATCAGGCCACCTGGGCAATGCCAGTGCACCATCTGCGATGGGAGTTTCATGGAAGTTTCAGAATGAACCTGCACCTATCTGCCTGTGTCAGCAGCACCCACTCAACTGTAGATGCAATGGCAAGGAAGGTTCAGGTCTCCCCCGTGGGGGTCAGTGGGAGCCCCGAAGACTATCAGCCACATGGATGGAGGCTCTGCTGCACTCACTTGCTTCCAAAATCACCAGGATGAAAAAGGGGTGCAGCAAACAACAGTCTGACCCTGACAATCCATGCCTCCAAGTGCACATGTCACTTCCACTCACATGTCACTGGTCACTGTGAGGGGACATGGTCACCTCAAACACCCAAAGACACAGGAAGTAGAAGCCAGCCACATATCAGGAGGTGACACCTGACCTGTCACTTCTCCTCCATAGACATGGCAAACCTCTGCCATTCTGGGGCTGGGTGGTTGGCTGGTGTGTGTGTGTGTGTGTGTGTGTGTGTGTGTGTGTGTGTGTGACAGAACCTGCTACCTAGCCAGCAGGCCAGGTCCTATTCTGAGAAGTCTGATGATATGCCACATTTTAGTCCATGAGATGCCTAATATTCTCCTTACAGGAATCAATCTCCAAAACAAATGGCTGTTACCGAGATAACTCCTAGGAATAGAAAGAGAGCCCTTCAGATTGACAGAGAAGGAGGAAGGAGCGCTCAGAGGCACAAGCGCAAAACAAAAATCACAGCACTCTGAGACTCAGAGAGGAGAGAGGGAGCCAGTCCTCCTCGCCCTGGAGCTCCTGGAGCACAGGGAAGGTGGCTCAGTGTGGGGACAGCGGCCCCTCCAACTCTCCAAGCCCAGCACCAGAAGTGGAATCTATCCCTCCTCTCCCCGGCCCTCTCCCCTCTCGGCTTGCTACAAATAAAGTGATATTTTCAGAAGAAATCCTGCAAGCATTGCTGGAAGACAGCAGGATATAACGCTCACCACAATAACAAATGTATGTAAAAGATCATCTGTAGAAATCATTTTTAAGTTGAGATATCTTCCAAAGGCAAAAATGATCTATATGCCGAAAGACAGTGCTCATATATCTTCTAGAGAAATGATAGGGCCTTATCCAGTGATTTAGAGAACAGCACTATAAAAAAATTCCCCATATAAATATTTAAATATAGTTTATTATATTCAATACCTGTCCAAATAGATCCTCTGTATAGATCTTTTCCAACTGCACTCAGAGCTCTGGTCCCTAAGAATACTAGGAAACATTTTTAAAGTCAGTGAGAAAACTTTACCTTGTTTTTCGAAGAAGGAGCTACTTTGAAAACCAAATACAAAAAAAAAAATGCTCTATTTTGGGCAGATATTGACAAGAGAAGGAGACTGTTGAAAGGAGGAACTTAGTACAGTGTTTGTCCTTGGTTTTCATGGCATGCTTCTAAAACCCGCAGTTTCACAAGCTAAAAAAGAGTCCTACAATTCTGCTTCTGCAGTGCATCTTTTCAATCCAGGTTGCACGTGCACACGTACACAAGGGGAGACAGAGGGGCATGGAAGACACCCGAGAAGATTCCAGGTGCCCTTTCTCTGCTGCTGTCCCCCAGCGCCCTGTTACTCAGCCTAAGTGACTGTGGGAGACGTTGATTGAAACCCACAGCTGGCCACAGCTTTGGGCCACCGCCCGCTGCTGTAAAACCCGCCCAAGCACCTGAAGGACACCCCGAGAAATCCATTCTCCAGGCCTCGAGCTCTCCTGCCTTGGCCTCCCTGAGAGATGCTGGCCTCTGGGGAGCACCCGCTAGTGTGTGCCACCCCAGCTGTCCCTCTCCCTCACATGGGCGCCCACAGATGGAATGGTTCTGTTTCCAGGGCCTGTGTCATCCGCCTCCTCGCGCCCCCTCCTCTGGCAGCTGAAGTTGGGTGGAACTTGTCTGCAGCCATCAGTCACGTGGATGGGTCTTAGGAGCAGACACGGTGGCTGCAGGACACTGCCTTTGTACCATAAATTCCAGGTGGCATTGGCCGGCCCAGGAGACTTGGGACTGGAGAACAAGCGACTCTTAAAGGTGCATAGCAGACACTCATTTCCTCAGAGCCTGTGGTGGCTGTGAGGGCCCATGGCCTGGCGTCTGGGTCCGCATGTCCTACAGGAGGACACACCACCTGGGTTCTCTTGTCCTCCTCTCTCAGGCTCCACCCTCGCTCCTGATTCCAGAGTGTGAGCCCAGCCTTGCCACTGAGCTGCTGTGGGACGTGGGTGAGTTACAGGCCCTGCTCGGCCTGGCTTCTCCCTCCATACACTACAGCGGCAGTCACAGGTCTTTCAACTTCACCGGGCGTGAAGCCACCAGAGCCCTGAGTGCTGGAGTACAGTGTCCAGCAGGGGCAATGCGGAGCCGGGGTCTCACAGCTCGGTCACTTCTCAGCATGTGACACCCCTCTCTCGGCCAGCTGTGGGCACGAGTGCAGGGATTTCCTCCTGAGCCACCATTAACCTCAGCTCTGCCTCAGCCACGCGGCTGATGCCCAGGCTCTCCCTCCTACCTGGTTCCCCCTCAGCCTGGGGTTCCCCTCCTACCTGATTCCCCCTCAGCCTGGGGTTCGCCCACGGAGCACTGCCACGTCCTCCAAGAGGACCCCTAGGGCTCCTGGAGGCGGCAGCCACTGCAGAGAATCAAGCAGGGCTGTCCCAGACCAAGGTCTAGCCCACAGTCCTTTGCCAGAAGGGACACCCACATATCCAGACTGTGGCAGCCACCAGGCTGGTCAGACCATGCTGCCCAGTGAAGAAAGGTGCAGAGAAAGTGGCTGACTGCCCACACGTGGCCAACCTTGGTGTCAGGGTCTCAGACCCGATCCCGGGGGAAAAGCCAAGGAGCTGAGGAGGCCAGAAGATGGTCAGATGCTCATGGATGTGAGACTACCCGGATTTCCTAAAAGAGATGGCACTGTTCCCTTCCCGGCACCATCCCTATCAAGCTGAAGGAGGAGCATATTGTGGGCCTGAGCCCACTTCACAGACGGGGTCATCGGGGTGCAAAGGCAGAGGCCTCGGCTGATGAGTGGGTGAGGTTCTAGCTCTTGGGAAGTGAACCCAGCTCCCTGGATCCGCAGGTAAGTATCACCATCCTTCCTGCCACAGGAAGAGGACATTCTCAGAGAAGCGTCTCTCCAGGAAGCACTGGATTCCTGGGGGCTGCAAACTTACGGTGCAGAAACCGTCAATGACAAACTGCATCCCCGCGTCCTCTGCATTTGTTACCGCCACTTCTGTCCCCATTCCTCATGCCTCGCAGCTGTACCAGATGTGGAGAAAATTGCATGTTCCCTGAAACTTAATGACCAAATTTAAAGCAATTTCGAACTAATCAGGGTTCTGTTAAGCTGGTTTTATTAATTTAACAGTTTTAAGGGTTTTGTGAAATGAGGGACTCAGAAGTCTTTGTGGTAGAGTCTGTTTGTTCAGGTGCAGAAGGGCTGGCACTACCAGGAAAGTGTGCTCCAAGGAGGAGGTGATCCATGGGAAGAAAGGACGCTGCTTCCCGGACCCACACAAACTGGGGTACCACGCCACCAGCTAGGACATCAGGGGCGACTTATGCCAGAGGTGAAAGAGGAACCCATCTAGCCAGAATTGGAGAACTCGCATTAGTTTGGCAGTCTGTCAGGCCTCCACTGACAGAATCCAGAGCGAAGCTATGAAGCATCTACCCTGTAACTCTTTTTGTCTAAAATAGAAACACAGAACTCTCATTTCTGATCAAGACTGCCGACGCGTTCCTGGCATCCTTCCCAGGTCCAAGGGCTCTTAAAAACAGGGATGTGTTCAAATTAAACCAAACAAACAAAACGCCAGACCCTGATAGTCTTTTGAATCTTGCAGACTCTGTGGCATCTCATTATTTTTTAAAGATAAATCAAAAGCTAAGATCCATATTTTTTTTAAAGTTACCGATGTATCTGTCTAGAAGAAAAAAGTCTTGTCATGAAAAGATCTGAGTACGCACCACCCACGGGGTGTGTGACTCTGGGTGAGTTCACCGCCCGCGTATAGAAACTGGATAGCCTCTTCCATAGTGCGGGTTGCGGGGTACATGAGTGACTTCGCGTGACTAGGGTAGGCCCTGCCTCCCAGTAGGCATCTGGATAACATTATTACCATTATATTGCCTAGAAAACCTGTAGTTCCACGAGGGGCTGTGTTTTATGACATTCACAGAAAGATGACTGTATTTGTTTCCTTCAATTTTTTAAATTATAAAACTAGTATACCGGAAGCGTGGTTTGAATCTAGATGTCCCCAAGCGTTCACAGGTAGGGCTCTGGGGAGATGACTGGGTCACACTGGGGACGCAATGTTCATGGGTGGGTGGGTCCACGGGCCAAGTTAGAGCTAACCCGGATGTTGGGAGGTGGATCTGATTGGAGGGCGGTGAGCGGGGGTGTGGCCTGGGTCTGTCTCTTCCCAGCTCCTCGCTCTACCTTCCTCTCGCACTCTCCCTGCTTCTGGCTTGCTGTGCCCCACTGCCATGCCATCAGGCCTTGGAGCCGGCCAACCATGGTATGAAACCTACGCAGCCTTCAAGCCAGAATGAACCTGTCCTCCTTTAAGTTGTGAGTGTCCTGTTTTGTGTCTCAGGGATGAGAAAGGGCCTAAGACAAAATGTAAGAAAAAATTGAAATATCCATCCCCCACCAACCTCAGTATCTCTCTCAGAAATAACCACAGTCAACAACCACATGAATATTTTTCCAGAACTTTCTATCTGTGTGCTTCAGAAATATATATATACATATATATATATAAAATTACATGGCATGTGTATTAGTACATAGGTACAAGATGAATTTCCACTATATATACTACACATCACATATAATATGCATACACTTGTGTATCTATCCAGTACGTAGTTTTTAAAATGCTGTTCCCTGGTTTGCCTTTTCCACCTAATAATACATCAGGGGCCTCACTCAGTGCCAGTGCCTGCAGATGTGACTCATTCTTTTTCTCTGCGGCTGGCATTTCGGGTCTGTGCATGATACAAGGTTTAGCCTCTCCCTGGCTGACGGTCGCTTAGCTCTTCTCCAGGGTGCCTCCGTTTAAAACCAGGCAGAAGGGGCTTTGCATGACCCTGGGCACCAGTTAAGCGAGGCTGAGGAAGTGTGGTGCCAGAGAAAAGATGGGACTCAGGGTGGAAAGCAGAGGTCTGCGTTTGCACATGACCTGGTGATAAAAACGTAAAGCTTCAAGTGCCACGGTTCGATACTACCTCATACCCACCAGGAACGCTACTAACACAGAAAACAGACAAATGTTCGCGCAGATGTGGAACCGGGACCCTTAGGTGTCACGGGTGAGACTATAAAACGATATGGCTGCTGTGGGGGATGATACGCAGTTCCCTGAATAATTAAACAGGGAACTCTGATGAGCCCAGCAATTTCCCTTTCCTATCTGTGCCCAGAAGAAATAAAGCAGGGAGTGCGTGCACCAGTGTCCAGAGTGGGATTACTCACGACAGCCAAAGGTGGAAACAGATGTTCACTGATGGATGAAGAGATAAACAAATGCTATTCTCCCGCAATGTTACTCTGCCTTGGAAAGAAAGAACAGTTGGAAACAGGCTATATCGCATGGGTAAACTCTGAAGATGGCATGGTAAGAGAACTACTGTAAGACAGACACAACACGGAAAATACTGCAGGATTCCGCTGACAGGAAGAACCTGGAGCCCACGGATTCACAGGGGTAGAAAGGGTCATGGCGGTCACCAGAGAGGAACGAATCATGCGAATCATTGTTTAATGCATACAGCGTTTCAGTTTGGGGAAACAAGTGAGATCTTTGGTGGCTGGTGGTACGGCTGCACGGCAGTGTGAACATACTTCATGCCACCGAATCGCACACTTGCAGCTGGTTAAAGTAGGGTGTTACGTACATTTTACTACAATTTTCTTTTAAAAGTGCAATGGTTTGTTTAGGTCCACACTAAAAGTCCCTGCACCCAGGACTCCCTGGTCATGATAAGCCCTAGCCATAGGTCTCCCTGGGGCAGCCCAGAGGTCACCCCCAGCAGGCTGGATGGAGAAACATCAGTGAAAATGGAAGGAATTGTCATCAGTGCAAATGGAAACAAGCAAAACCGTGAAGGCTGGCAAAAGGAGGAAGGGCATTTCTGAAATCCAGAAGGCAGGCAAACAAGTGTTCCTCTTATCCTCTATCATTTTCCCTACGGATAACATTAGGTAACTTTCTAATTGCATATATTTTTAAACTAGAAAGTGCCACGAAACCTTATTCAGGAAGTCCAGAATGCATAGCTGTTTAGATTTTATGATCCAGTTTAAAAAAAAATGGAATGGGAGGCAAATACAGGATTGACAACTTTTTATCTTGCTAAGTAAGAACATTTTTAAAATGCCATCTGCTTTCAATATTATTTCATAAAAGAAGGTGTATTTTGTGTTAAAAGATTAGCCGGACCATAACAGAGTCCTTCTTAACACAGAGGGCTCGGCACCCTCCCCACGTGGAGTCACACAGCGGGTCGTCTTCATTTCCTGTCTGGCCAAAGACCAGGGCCCTCACCAAGGTCCTGCCACCTGGAGCCACGGTCCCAGCCCACTGTCCTCTCCCCAAACCGCTGAGTCATTTGCAGTCTCAGCTCCTGTGCCTCAGTGACCCCAGCACTTAGGCTCCCACCACTGCTAAACGTCAGGGACCGGTTGTCCCAGAGCATGCTCCTCCTCCTCTACTCCGCTCTCCCAAGCGAGCACCCCCAGCTCCATCCAACCAAGTAAATTAGCTCCTGGGGAAACGGTGGACCCACCCCCTGGGAGACTCCCATGACTCCCAGCCAGGCCGGCTTTGACTTACACTCCACTGCACCCACAGACACCTGGCTCACACCACCAGGAGGCCTGGAATTACACCCTCCACGGGAGACACCAAACAACACCCCACCAGGGAGACTGTGAATTAGACCTACCCACCAGGAGACGCTGAGTCATACCCCCCAGGAAGATTCCCCGTAACCGTAGACAGCCCATCTGGGACAGTAGGAATGACACCCACCAAGGAGACTGAATTACTCCCACTGGAAGCTTCTGAATTACCCCCTGCAGGGTGGAGGACTCCTGAGCTGCTGATCTGCAGGGAGCTTGGATACAGCCCCAGGCCAGGCTCCCGAGCTCCCACAGGAAGTGCACGCGGCTGCATGCGTGCTCAGGCTGTGGCCCAGTCCTGCAGACCTCTCTGCCCCACACTACAGTGTTTGCTCCCTGGGACCCCGGCTTCTTGCAATTCCTGCCTGGCACATCATTTTCAACAAGTCAGGTGCGAGTGACTAAATTAAATGTGAGTGAAGGAAGTTCAGGCTGAAAGAATGAGAGCTTAAAGGAAGACTACCAACTTCCAGCTCACCGCAGTGACAGAACCCAGGCCAGGCGATTCTGAGCTCCAGGTTCCTGCTGTGTGGGACCCATCACCCCAACCACAAAGGCTGAACCCACAGCCTCAGAGCCAGCATGGTAGGCACACTGGAGCATCACGGTGCTGATGATCAAAACTCACATATCAACACCCTGGCACTGGCATCGAATCCTTAACTCGACTATAAGTGATATTATACTAAGCCCCCTTTACACAGATTTTCATTTCAAAACACTTTAGGACATAAAGAAATCTGCAAAAAATAGCACAAATAATCCTTGTACATCCTTTACCCAGATTCCCCTCATGTGAACATCCCATTAGCTTTCTTTCTGCCTCTGCCTCTATCTCCAGGACAATACACACACACACACACACACACACACACACACACACACACATGGCTCCCCAACTGTCTGACAGGAAGATGAATCCACAGCGCCCCTGCACCCCTTCCATGTGTGTCTCCTACACATCACATGGATGCTACGCTAGCATCGAATCCACACTCTTCTCTTTGGCCAGTTGGCCTCCAGTGTCTGTTACAGCTTTCTTCATATAGAATTTACCCATATCTCTCCAAGTTTATTCCAGAATATTTTATCTTCTCTGTTGCTATTATGTTCTCTGTCTGTCGTCTGTATACATATAAGGAAGCCATGAGCTCTATATGTTAATTTTCATCCTACCTGCATGAGATTTTTGCTGTTCAGTTTACTTCTGGCAAGGATTCTGTAGGGATTTCCTAGTACACCATCATATATGATTTGCCAATTGATACAGTTTCAATTTATCTCTACACGTATCTGTGTCACTGATTTATCCAGCTGCTAATACCACTGGGACCATCGTGGGGCAGTAGTGGAGACCATGAGCATCGCTGTGCTGAATCTTATCTCAGTGAAAAACCTTCTAGTGTTTTCCCATCAAATAAAACCCTGACTTTAGGATTCAGGCACATAAAATACTTTATCACGCTAAGGAAATATCCATCTATTCCTGTTTTCTTTAGTGCTATCTCAGGCATGAGGATGGAGATGATCTGTGGGGATAACTGTAGGATTCTTTTCTCTAGAACTATGATATGTGTACGATATTAAATAGATTTACTCAGGTTGAACCAGACTTGCCTTCTTGGAAAGAAAAAAACACCAGTAGGTCAAGGTGCATTGATGATGGATTTGGATTTAGTTTATGAAAAATTTGTTGGGTAGTTTTACCTCAATATTTATAAGCAATGTTGTTCCATAATTTCGTGTACCTATTTGCTTTTCCAGACTCAGGCACCAATACAACTGTCAGAAAAGAATTCAAATGCATCCCTATATTTTCAAAACACTAAAACCATTCATAAAGGGTGGAGACTATCTGTCTTCAAACGTTTTGCAGAATTCCCACACTGACACTACCCTGGCCTCGTCCTTTTTCACGGTGATTCCTTAGCAACTTTCCCCAGAGCAGCGATAGCGAATCCTTTAGAGCTTTCAGTGAATACGAGCAGCCCGCTCTGGCATGCATGCGGTAGGTTACTGTCACTGCCTATACCATTTATGCAAATCGGCTTATTTCAGCTTCTAATATTGAATGATACTATATTTTAACTAATTTGCATATTTTATAGTTTTGAAAAATTACATTAAGTTTCTAAAAATTTCTTTTGGTTCAGGGTTATGTCTTCATTTCATCAATGTTTTCAAAAACTAGATTGGGGGATTATTAATTAGATCTATGGTGTTTCTATTCTTTATCTTTCTTGCTTGCTTTATCATTATTATTTGGTGATTTCTTTTCATTTACTTTGTGTTTTTTCCTAGGTTTTGGAACTGAGAATTTATTTTTTGGGGTTTTTTTTCATTCTTTGAGTCATCAATAAAAGTGGTTAGGGATGAGAACTTTCCTGATTATTGCTTTAAATGTATCTCATGAATTCTGATAGGAAGTGCTTTCATAATCATTATTTCTTTTTAATTTGTTTTCCCCTTTTGTCCAAGAGTTAACAGAAAGATTTTTAGGTAAGAATCTTTTTGTTGTTGTTAATAATGTCCAGATTTTAGTGTTCTGCGGTCAGAAAGTATTATTTGTAAGAATTTCCACTTTATAGAACTTACTGAAGTTTTCTCTGTGACCTAATATGTAATAAACGTTTATAACTTTTCCATGTATATTTGAGAAGAGATCTCTTACACCGTTGTGGCATAATGTATACATCTTAATGCATATGTATATTACATTATGTCCATACTACCTTTTTTATTATGTTATGTTCTTAGCCAGTTGATCCCACCTCCTACTGAGTGTGGTATGATAAAAATCTCCAAAATTTGTGTGGGGTTTTTTTGGTACCAGGGATCAAACTCACAACCTGGCAAGTGCTTACATCATGGAGCTAAATCCCCAGCCATTAGTGTGCTTTTGTCCAAGTCTTCTTGTTTCTTTTGTAATTTGTAATTTTAGGTAAGGATCTTTTTGTTGTTGTTAAACTTTATAACGGTGCTTCCTTTGTTATTATTTGCACAATAGTCACATCTGCCATCTACCTGTCTTGAATTGTCCTTGCCTTGTTTCTGAGTGAACACCTGCTTGGGGCCAGGCACGACCCACGCCACCATCTGTCCTTCTGTGGACTTGGGAACAGTGGCTGCAGAGGGCCCCGGAGATCCTTTGCCTTGGTCATGAAGACCCGCTGTGGCTGGTACAGGTGCTACTTACCGATTATTCTAGAAAGCACTCTTCCTCCTGGACTCTGCCCACCTCCCTCAGCCAGCACTCTGTACAGACCCCGCAGTCACTGCCCAGCCGTCTCCTGCTGCTGTGGATGGATGCTGCTTTTAGGTACCACACACACACACAATACACATGCACACCAGAAACCTCGGCTTCTGTCCGCTTGACACCCTGTCATGCTCAGCCTAGAAACAGCAGGCTTCGGATGGAGGAGGCTGCAGGGGCCTCACTCAGCAAACTCCACCCAGCTGCAGGGAGTGCCCTGCAGCCGGGCACTTCCCAAGCCCAGTGACTGTGGTCCTGAGCATCCGGGGAGAGCTCCGTCTGCTGAACTGCGAGGCAGGCAGGCATCCTCTCCGCACACACAAAGTATTTTGGAACCAAAGTTTGCAGCCCTTGGCCAAAAGTCAAGTCTGGATGTAAATGCAAAGAGAACCAGTTAGAATTCATTGATTAGCAGAGAGGGAGCGGCCCAAGTGAACCTGGGGTTAATCAGCAGGCTAAGGGAGGGGTGTGGCTTAGTCCAACACCATTAACACACGGTTTCCCTCCTTGCCCCGACACACAGTCAAAATGTTACCTAGAATCGCCAGCCTAATTACAAATGCTGAGCCTTCAGCTAGCTAGTAGGCGATTAATAGTCACTAGAAAGGCAGAGGCACAACGGGAAAGCAGTCTGCAAACCTTTGGAAAGAGCCGTTGAGAATAGCAGCGAGATATGACAGGGCTAGGAAAAGGGTGGGCAGGAACCTGGCTTTTGGACCCTCGCTCCACACCATCCCTGGGGACCAAGAAAGGAGCAGAGGTGCCGCAAGAAGAACGGATCTTGTTCTTTTGAAAGGTTCAAGCCTGTTCCACCTAGGAGACTTCTCACAAAGAAAAGCATGCCAGAATGGGAGAGGCCTTAGGGTACAGGAGAGGCTTTGGGATGTGGGAGGAGCCTTGGAATGTGGGAAGGGCCTTGATATATGGGAGGAGCCTCCATGTGGGGGAGGAGCTTCCTCAGTTCAAAGAGCGCCTCTACATGTGAGAGGGGCTTCAGCACCTGGGCCGGGCCTTTGAGTGGAAGGTGGGCGTGTGGGGATGTCCTACCCCTAGCCTATTGTCTAGCCAGTCCAGAGTACCCCACTGCACTCACCAGTGTTTTCCTTTTCCTCCTAAACAACTTGCCAGGCCCTGTAAGGTCAGGTGGGGCCCTGACTGATACCTGGCCAACAGAATGTGGCATAAAGGATGAATCCCGATCACAGGACTGGTTCACACCGGTCTTTTCTGTCACTGTGCCACACTGCCTCTCAGGTCATGTGGCTAATATTACAAGGTCAGATCTAGTCTGGAAACCCGTGACTGTGCTGAGCACCCCGTGCACATGAGGAACAGTGGTCCGCAGCCCCTTCCCTGGCCCTCCCATGGGGGAAAACAGCGACTGAACAGGAAGTCAGAGGGAGAGCCAGGCAAGCCGGGCTGCCTTCAAGGAGCAGAGGGACTCCCAATTCCCAGGCCTGGGACAAATGTCCTCGGCCCTGCAGGCTTGACCATCCCTTAGAAGAGGCCCTCTGAGTGTGCAGACACCAAGCTGCCTTATACACACACATATGCATCCACACACCCTGTTACCCAGGGCTGTTGCAGCCCCCAGCCTCCCTGTGCACCCAGCTGTCCCTGGCGCTCTTTTGGGGTGCACAGAGCCCTGGGTGGGGTTCCTCTTTGCTTTAGATTTTCACACTCGGCTGCCTGTCTGGGCACAAGTCTCCACTGCAGTGACTGCGCGCTTCACTGGAAGAGTCCTCACAGCCAAACCCCGACCTGCAAACTGCAGCACAGACAGCTAATGCCATGGCAGGAGTCGGCCTCTCCCAGGAAAAGGCCCACGCCTAAGAGGAGGGATCAGAGTCCAGCAGGGACAGACTACAGATGCACAGACAGACTACAGATGGGAGTAGTGCATACCTAGGGCCAGGGGCCAGGAGCTTTGCTCGCCTCCCCAGTCCTCCTTGGATGAAGCCGTCCCCCACCTGGGGAGCAGCTTTCCTGATGCATTTCAGGGTTTGCCTGGTGAGCATCTGGGAAAGTGTGGGGGAACACCAGCAAGATCAGCAAGAAGGAAAATAACAGCTTTTGAAGTGAGTGTTGGTGGGCAAGGGAGCACGCTCCTCACATTTCACTGAAACCAGGAAGCATCAGGCAGCACTGCTCAACCTGCAGGTGGCCTGAGGGGTTCAAGGGTCAGTGTCGGCTCCCCTCAGCTCTCCCCCGGCAGGACCAGAACTTTGCACAGAAGCGATCACTTGTGGAGTCCAGGGTCGGGCTTGTGGGATGTGACTGGGCTCCCAAGCCTGTCTGGGCAGTGTGGTCCTGTGGCCCCCACTACCCGCTGCCAAGTCCTGCCCACTCCGCTGCTGTAGAGAAGAGCATTGTAGAAAGGTCAGGACCCCGCATTTTAATTCTGAATACAGCTTAATACAACACGTAGACCATTTGGCGGGGTGCCTCTCGCTGAATGTAGGAACATTTTAATGGAATTGTGTTATCATGCGAAAGTGCGGCCAACTGTTCAAACAAGATACTCTCCTCAGCTTTCTCCAAGAGCTAAACAGGCTGGGGGAGCATGGAAAACATAGGGGCAGTCACTCCAGGACCGGACACCAATGTGCAGAGAACGGGCCACCGAGCCTGGTTGGCACGCACTTGTCGCCTCAGATTCACTCCATGGCATTCAGCTGCCAACCGCACCACTGCCAGATGTCCGTAGGCCCAAGGTCTGCCATCCTCTCTGCTGCAATCACAGGGACAAGAGGCAGCACCTGGAGGCTGTGAAGAGCCACCATCCAGGTGTGTGCCTTGGCACCGGGCCTGTACACCTGCACCTCTGGCACTCACCCCCTGCTGCCTCTTCCTGACGTGCACAGGCGCACACGCACGGACGCATGCACACACGTAGCCCAGCAGCCGCCAAAACCACCTACAGAATTTTTTCTACAAGCATGTACTTGATGAGAACCAAATCAAATTCAAATGGTTAGGTTTACTGTTGACCTTAGGGGGAAATTTGATGGTTCTCCTCCAGTTCGATTTGCAACCAGAATCATGGAAAGAATTAAGTTTGTGAACCAAGGTACTACCGTAGTTTAGAAAAGAACCATGTTCTAATTTTGGCTTGGGTAAGCCAGGTGGCCAAGTCGGATGGCAGGACAGCCTGTGACACAAAGCATCAGGGAAACTGTGCCTCAGTACCTCCAGTTCACATGCAGAAGGACCTAGGGCACAGGGACCCGCAGCCTCTCCTGCCCCCAGAGAAGCTGCCCCCTAGTTCCTGAACACAAACAGGCCAGTGCCCTCCACCAGCACTGCTGTCAGCTCGCTCAGCATCTGTCTGCATCGGCCCTGAACACACGGACCATCTTGCAGCATCCCCCGGAAGCCTTCGCACCCCTAGGCAGGTGTGCGCTGTGCAGCTGGGCTGGGAAGAGGCAGCCCACAGAGCAGTGCAGGTTTCCCCCTTCTGGAGCCTTCCAGGCGCACTGAGATGGCTCAGGTTACCTCTTCTCTCAGCCATGGCACTTGTAAACAGTGACTTTTTGAAAAAGGACCTTGTGTATTTTTATGTATCCAAGATTTATGGAAATAATTAAGAAATTTGGTTACAATTCCATTGTGGCTGTTTACTTGGAGAACAAACCTTTTTCGTGAACACTTTCTCAGTCTGACTAATGCACTTGAGTTTCTTTTTATTTTTAAGGCATAAATTTTCCTTGTTGATAGTGACTATGTATAGTGGTTGCAACTGGGGCTGTTTTTACTAAGTTTCTAATCTAATAAACTCTGCAGAAGAATAATACTGCTGTTTCCAGGGCCTGATGGTGCTCCTGCAGGGCTGGGAGCTCTGTGCTCTGGGTCTTGATGGAACATTTGCCTCATAGAGAAGGAGCAGAAAGTGAGGCAGAAACGATGAAGTAGCTGGTGTGGCCGGGCCAAAGGGCTTCGCGGTCACAGAATATTCCCAGGCATCCGAAAGTGCAGGGACCTCAGGACCAAGGTGGCCCATGATGAAGGCTGGGCCCTACAGGTTCCACCACCTTCTTTGGTTCCTACTGGGTCTTGCTGGACCCCAGAGCTTCCAGTTGATTCTGTTGGGTCTTTCCAGGTTGCACTAAACTCTGCTGGGTTTGGCAGAGCTATGCTGGCTTCTGCTGAGTTTTGCAGAAAGTCCACCTCCCAGCCCACCCCCTAAACCAAAAGATCACATAGCAAAGTACTTAGTGAGGGAGGCTGAGGCAAGTTCAAATCCCCTCTGGATAACTTAGCAAAACCCTGTGTCCAAATTAAAAAGGGCTCCAGATCTAGCTCGGTGGTAGAGCAACCCTGGGTTCAATCCACAGCATCACCCTCTCCCCAAAAAAATGTAATGCTAAGCGCGTCCAAGGCCCTGCATATACAAATACACATACAGTTTCCCTGCACTCTCCTGGAACAACGGTTTCAGCAGGGACTGAATCAACACTGCCTGAGCACCAGCACTGCTCCACCTCCTATGGCTGCCTCACTGTCACCACCCCATGACACGCACGATCACCTCAGTCTGGGAACAGTGCCTAGGGTCCCAGGCTGGGCGGTGGAGCTGAAATTCAAATGCAGCCATGCTGACCCTCGAGGGGACAGTGGGCAGCCAAAGGCTCTTTCTGCATCCTCCAAGGCAGGCACAGCTGAAGGGACAAGAGGAACACGGTGTCCAGCAGCTCGTGACTCTGAGCCTCACCCCGAGCCTCCTGCACAAGCTGTCACCAGCCACGCTTTGGCACAAGACGGATGGACAGAGTTGGCCCAGCCTCCCTGAGGTCCTGGGGAGGGAATCTAATTTTAGCTCCCAGAGCCTAAGACCGCTGGTGCAGAAGATCATTAAACACTGGCTGTTCCCAAACGTCAGGGATCACAGGCAAATGGTCTGCATGGAACACCCCCTCAGCCAGAGAGGAGCTGGCATGTTTGTGTCACCGCCCGTCACACCTCACTGCCCAGGGCCCCAGGGATGCCAGCCACTCAGGGCATGGTCCCGGGAAACAACCAGCCTTCCCACTGGCCGGTACAAATGTCCTCCTGTCTCCCAGGGAGCCTGGCGAGAACGGAAACAGCACTGCTGCCAGGCAGCAGCCGGGGGAGACAGTGGCCTGGAGATCAAGGAGAGTCCCCAGGCCACTTCCCCTGCCAGATCTGCTGTGGAAACTCAGGCTCTCTGCTTAGGGACTGGCTCACGGCCTCGCTGCCTCCCTCCTCCGCTGACCGTGGGGATGCTGCCAAGGCCACCTCTTCCTCCTGGGCACCCTGCTCATCCTCCCACTCCTTCACCTCCCTGGAAGGAACAGGAGAAATTCATCACCCATGGATTCAACCCAAAATCATCCGTGACAGTGAGAATCAAAATGCTGAATGAGGGGCTGAGCGAAAGGAAGGGAAAAGCAGGGTAGGGATGGACGCAAGCCAAGTGCCCACTCACCCGAGCACAAAGCAACAACACGCGGTCCACCCAGGGCACAGAATGTTACTCTGCTTACCCCTGCTGTGGCGGGGAGGAACCTGGGAACTTTTGTGCTGAGTAGAAGAAGACAGTTACAAAAGGTCACACAGTGTGGGACTACATCAGGTGAACTATCCAGAAGAGATGGTTCCTTGAAGACCGAACGCAGATTAGCATCTTCCGGTCACTGGCAGGAGGGAGAAGGGAGAGCAGCTGCCTAAGGGGTGCAGAGCTTTACCCGGGATGATGGAAACATTTAGGAAATAGATGCAGGTAGTGCACAACCTTGTCAGCGTACTAAATGCCACCGGATGCCACTCCCTTTACCATGGTTTGTCTAATGATATGTGAATTTCGCTTCAACAAAAAATTGACAGGTTCAATCTGATGAGGATTCGTGTCATCCTGGGGATGCTGGAAGCGGAGGAAGTAGAAGCAGTCATTAACAGGAAGTGTTCTTTGAGCAGGGCCTTAGAGAAAGAAGGCACGGCAGGTAACAGGGACAGAGAGGACGGAGCCGAGGGAGGCCCTGGGTAGGACCAGAGTTCTTAATACATGACCACGTTTCTAACTTCACACAGCTGGAGGAACCGGGGCCTCTATGTGCCGGGCCAGCCCTGAGCTGCAGCCCCAGGCCCTGAGGAACACTTCTCTCCCGCTGCCGGAAACTATCAGTGGGGTCACAGTCTTTCTTGACCTGGCCACTGGACAAATGGGACACGCTGGGCCAGGAACATGCCGAGCTGTCCTCTGTCCCAGGAGAGAGGTGAAGAGCGGATTTATTAGTAAGTGGACTTGTAAGAAAAAGGAAAGCTGTGACAGAAAGCCCAGGAGAAACTGACCACGCCACCGCTGTAGTGGGACTTTCAGCGCAACTTGCTCAGGAATTTACAGATCAAATAAGAACTAACACTGGTAAGAAAACTGGTCGTCTTTACCTCCTGTTATAACTGGTTTTTTTTTTTCACTTCCGCCTGCTCCAGCATCCCAGGGATGACACTAAATGAAATGAAGAAAATTTGAATGACATAATTACCAAGTATGGGCCAACAAACATACAAAGAACATTGTGTCCAGTAAATGGAGAATGTGCATTATATGTTTTGTGTTTACTATACACTGGATCTCGAAAATTTCAGAAGCAATAGCATCGTGAAAGTCATGTTCTCCAAATAGTATTAACTGGACTAGAAATAAAAAACTGCACTAGAAGTCAATCACAGAAAAAAAGTCCTATGTGTTTGCAAATTAAGAAATTAGCCACAGGGCTGGGGTGCAGCTCAGGGGCAGAGCACATGCTTCGTATGTGTGAGGCCCCAGGTTCCATCCCCAGCATCAGAAAGGAAAAAAATAGCTTTAGACAACTCAAAAAAGAAATCATAATGCAAGCCATAAGATATGTAGAACCGAATGATAATCAATACACTACATGTTACAGTGTATAGGACACAGCTGAAACATTTAGGGGGAATTTATTGCTTTAAATGTTTATACAGAAGAGAAGGTAAGCTAAAAATTAAAGAATCAAGCTTTCAATCTTAGATGTTACAAAAGATAGCAGGGTAAATTCAAAGAATGTAGAAAGTAGGAAATAAAACATAAAAAAGAAATTCATAAAGCAGAAAACAAGTGTGAGATATATATACATATATATATATATATATGAAAGACAGTTAAAATTTGCTTCTTTGAAATAGTTGACAAAATTTTAATAAAAAAGGACAATACTAAGAACAAAAAGAACAATGCTAGAGAAACTTTAAAGAATAAAAATTATTGAGAAGATGTAAGGTCATTTTGTAACAATAAATTAAAAACAAATGAAATGGGCAGATTCCAAGAAAATAAACTGATCAAAACTGTCTTAAAAATACAGTCTAAAACCCTCACTATTCTTATAAACACACAGAAGTTGAAGCAATATCAGGTCAGACAACTGCATCATCCATACAGTTCTATTAAATGTTAAATTAATAATCCCACTCTTACACAAATTATTCCAGAGCACAACTATTCCATAGTTTTAAACTCATGTTTGAAAAAAGACTTGACAAGACTACCATAGAAAATAAATTTAGAGGTCAATATGAATCATGAATATAGATGCAAAATTCCCAAACAAAACCTTGGGAAACTAAATCCAGCTGTGTTTATAAATAATACATAGTGAGAAAGATGAGGGCCAGAGATATAGCTCAGCAGCACGGGGCCTGCCTGGCAAGTGTGAGGTCATAAGTTTGATTCTTGGTACAAAAAAAAAAAGAGTTTATCATAGGATTATAGCATCATATTAACACTATAAAATAACTAAATACAACCCATGATATTAAGATACTAGAGAAGAAAAAGTATATAATCCTTATAACTGCTTTAAAAACATCATACAATTTTACATATCCATTTTTGGTGACTCAGCAAATTAAGTTTAAAAGAAAAACGTTTTGACCAAATAGAGAGTCTATACTAACAAAAAAACCAAACGCTCCTACAGCAAACACCACTACTAACCATGAAACACTAGAAGAATCTCCTTTACTGTCTGACACAGGACAAGAGTTCCTAAAAGTACCGTGTCTTGTCAACACCGGCTTACAAGTCCTAATCTGCACAATAAGGTAAGAATGAAAAATAAAACTATAAGTTTTGAACAGGAAAAAACAGCAGATGATATCATTATATACGTACAAACCAAAGAATCTAGAGACAAAAGCGACAAATTTAAAGATTTTACCAGAGTAGATGGGTATAAAATCAACACACAAAGTAACTCAATACTACATAACTCCGACAAGCAGAAAATACAGTTTAAAAGATACAAAGCATAACTGCAATTTAAAATCAAAGTTTCTAAAAAGAAACTATCAGGATTTATCCTAAGGATAAATTTATGCACAACATATAAACTTACAGAGGCCCCAAGGTATATGTAGAGGTAAACCATGTTCATGGAAAAGGCCAGACCTCCCCAAACTGTCTCAGTGCAGTTCCAATGAACATCTCCACAGGATTTCAGGGCCTTGGCCAGATGGCCCTCTACAGTGCTTATAGAACCTCAGAGGCTAAGGATATACAAACGGAAGGACGCATCAGAGGAAAATGTATCAAGCGGTGGGGAAGCATCAACTCCCGCTTAGTGAGAGTCAACTCAGGGCCACAGCAAACCTTGGCAGGAAATGATGCTGATGGACCGAGGCCAGGAGAGGCAAGCTGAGCCCTGATGGAGTGAGCACCCCAGAAACAGAGCTGCCGCCCCGCTGGACTGCTCAATGCAGGTGGAGGTCTCGACATGCGAGCAGTGGGGAAAGGGTGAGCCCTTCCTTCAACACTGCGGAGGCAGCTTGTTTTTAACATGGAAAAACTCAGAGTTTTCCTCCAGAGAATGAATTTCAAATGCGTTAGAACTCATACGTGAAAGACAAGCTTATAGATTGTAGAAGAGAATATTTACGGTTCAGGACAGGGAAAGTTTGCTAAACGAAATAAAAAGTGCTAACCAAAAAGAAAATGAGACTAATAAAATCAAACTGCACCAAAATTAAGAATTTTTATCTGCCAATAGGCACCATTAAGGACACTTTTTTAGATGCGTCAAAATGTCCAAGATGTTGCTAACACATATAGCAGATGAAAAGTCAGTGTATGGAAAATATAAGGAATCCTTGCAAATAGGCCAGTAACTAAAATACAAATAACCCAGCAGCGGAAAGATGGGAAAAGAAAAAGAACAGGCAACTCACAAAAGAAATCCAAATGGCCAATAATATAAGAGAAACAACTCTACCTCACCGGCAATTATCAAGGGAAGTGGAAATTAAGAGAACCTTGGGATGTTACATTTCACGATCTTTGGATTGGCCAAGGTTTTAAGTCTGTGATGGGAGTTTGAAGCAGTGGTGTTTAAGTGCACTGGAAGCACAAATCAATACAATCATTTTGGAGAACAATTTGACAATTGCTGAAAATGCATATACTCTACCACCAAGCATGAGAATACTGAAATACACTCACACACGCGCACACACGCACACACACCATAGAGAAAGGCTGGCACATAAATATGAACATAAATTCTGTAGAGAAGTTAAAATAAGCTAACCAGACATATGGTACCTATTAGATATGTATACACACATATATCTATGTATCAGTGAAGATACTACTTAAGAACAGCGTTGCAAAAAAATATTGGGTAGCCTCGCTTATATAAAATTTTAAATTTTGTAAAACAATGCTGTGTATTGTTAATGAATATATAAATATGTGAAAAGGGATAAGAACTACATTGGGTAAAACTACGTGTGAGAATGAAAAATAGCCTTGTTGAACAGGAGGGCGGGAGATCAGGTCATGGTGTATTTTTTAAAAAAACATCAAATTAAATAGAGCCAAGGGTAAGAATTGGTGAAGCCAGTGATAGGTAAACAGTTGTTCTTGGTATTTGCTGTATTTATCAGCAGGTAGCACATGATAAAATATTTATTAATCTATTTTAAATAAAAATCTCCATTGGTTTACACATTAAAAACTTTTGGCCATCGTAGGGTGATTTTGTAATCTTTACCAATGCTAAGTAATTTGGTCAATGTGGATTCAGTTTTTTCTTTAAAAATAGATAATTTTGCTTTAGTCAGTAATGCTTACTTTGTCATGTTTTTCTTTCAACATTTTCCAACTATTCTGTATTTAAGCAGCTTTTCCAAACACTCTCCATGAGGGAAGGTGATGAGGCAGGCCCCTTTTAATTCTGGGTACTCCTAAAAACAACAATAACTTTATAGATGCCTTGACCGTTGAAATATGAATAAAGAGGAAAGAAAGATTTGTCTTGATTATTTCCAATAATCACACTGTGCTACATTTACTCACACACAATTAGAGAGTGTTTTCCTCTTAGTTTAATTACTTATCCTTTATAAAGGTGAAATAAACCTTTCTGGCTGAAACACTGGAAGAACAAAAAACAGGGCTCTAACCTTCGCTCTGTCTTCTACAAATGCAAATGCCCTGGCTTCTACAAATGCAAATGTGAGATTCAGCCTCAAGCCCGGTTCCACACTCACCTGGATGGGGCCAGTCCTGGGCACAAGCGCTGACCCCAAATGTCTGGCTGCCACAGCTTTGGAATTCACAAGGCAGCGGGCAGAGTGCGGGATGCCAGCTCACACAGGCCATGCTGGCTTCCAGCCGCCTGCCCGGGAAACCCTTAGCATTCTCCAGAATCTTCAGATTAAATAAATATCTGGCAAAGTGCTGCTGGCAGAAAGGATAATAAATTCAACTCAATTCCCACCACAAACTGGCAAACTCCTTCCACAATCCAGTCCAATCTGTCTGCCTCAACTTCCAAATCGCTGGCAAGGGAGCCAACAGGGCCTGCGGGTGGCAGCGGCTCTGAGTGGGTCTCTCAGGCCTCGGCAATCGCCAACACTGCCAGGATCCAAGGGACAGGAGAGTCCGAGGGAAGGGGCTTGGGGGAGGAGAGGCACGCTGCGTGTTGTTCTGTTGTTCTGCTCGTGCAGCCTCAGCGTCCTTCAGTCACTGCCTTTCATTCAGCGAGGACTCCAAGCACAGGGGAGGAGCCCAGGGCTGGGGACGCAGGGACAGATAAAATGACGTGCTCCCAGTGGGGAAGAATTTCCAGGCTACAGGGAGATGGTGGGGCCCCTGGGGTGATCAAGGTGACATGGGTGTGGCCAGAACTGCCTACACAGAGCAGGGCTTCTTCCTCGGTGTTTTCCTCCATGCCCTGCTCCTGCCTGTTGGCCCAGATCCTCAGCTGTGTCCCTTTGGGTCCCACAAATGACCTCTGATGTGCTGACCAACCCCGCCCATCTGTCCTCTGGCCCCTGGTGCTCCCCAAGGACGCTGTCACTTCCACAGGAGACTTCTCTTGCATTCCAGCTGGCACACCCGAGGGACTACAGCTGAACCCACTGCCTCCTCGTTCCCTGAGATCAGATCCAAAATATTCTTCCCGCTTCCTCCATCAAAACCACATTATTCCCTAAAGCTGACCCCTCTCCACCCTCCTGCTCCCACGTCTTTCCTGCCCCTGGCCACCCTGCGCCCTCTGGTCCCCTCTGCCCACATCATTCTCCTCCTCCCAGTCCCACACCTGCCATCACCCTGCGAGCCCCAGCATCCATGTGACAACCCGTCCATCACCTTGGCCCCTCAGAACTGGGACCTCCCCATCTCCAGGGGCCCTTCCCCCACAGCCTGGCCATTCCACCTCCCAACGCCAATAACACAGCCTCTGAAATGGCCATTACTGGCGTTCCCTTCTGCGATTGCTCTTTGTCCCTTCAGTCCCTTGTGCTAGCAGTGACCCACACCCTCCTCTGATAAAGTAAGACTTCCACCCACAACCTCCAGTGCCCCCACAGCCTCACCTTCCCATCACTTGGGTTTCAGAGTCTGTGTCTACAGCCCCTCTCCCCACCTGGGCCCTCTCCCACAGTGCAATGGGCTGAAAGGAGGGGGCGAGGAGAGTGAGCGGGAAGAAGAAGGAACTGACACAGAAAGAAGGAAAGAGCCAAGCTAAAGCAGCGCTACCCTTGGAGTGGGCAACACAGTGCCACTGGGAAAGGTCCAGGTGACCCTGCCGATTGGTCTGGGTGACATTCAAGGCAGTGCATCCTTTCCTACCTCTGGGGCCACATGGCCAGAAACTCCAAGAAGACCCCGTCACACCTTCTATCCCTCACACATTCAACATCCCCCACTGTCCCCACACTCAATCGTCTCCCACTGCCTACATGATGGCTTGGCCTCACATTTCCCTGAGAAAATAGGAACCATCAGCCACAAACTAACTCCCAACTCACTCACAGTCTACACCGCTTCCTGTAACACCACCTGGCCTCCTTGCCTTTATTCCCATCCAAGGAAAAATGGCATCGTGTTCTGTCACCCTGCTCCTTCTGGACTCTGGGTCCGTCCCATCACCGCGAGGACATTTCTCATCCAAGCCTTTGCCTTCCGTCCTCTGAATCATCTGGTTCTCCCTGTCTAGTGAGTCATTTCCCAGTTACCTACACTCTGGGTCTCCACAGTGTAAAACCTTCGGTGAAACCTGGCTTCTCTGCCCCTCCCCACAGCAGGACATCCCAGGCAGTGGCACTGTTAACACATTGGCCCCTCTCTCCCTTCTCTCCCTCAGGTCAGCTCAGCCTGCTCTCTCCATGCTGCTGGAATTGCTTTTACTCACGTTAAGGTCACCACGGACCATGCACATCTGTAATCCCAGCTACCTGGGAGCCCAAGGCAGGAGGATGCAACTTTGAGGCCAGCCTGGGAAAACTTAGCAAGACCATGTCTCAAAATAATAAATAAAAAAGGGCTGGAGATGGATATAACTCTGTGGCAGAGCGTCCCTGGGTTCCATCTCCAGTACTGCCAAAGAAAAGGCCTAAGGAGTGTATGTGGCCACACAGAATGGTCATTTCTTAGCTTTCAAATGACCCCGTATGGGCCCCACTTAGTCACCTTGTTCCTATGCAGCTTGTACATTTCCCAACCTCCTCCTCCTCTCCATGGTGGCCAGTTTGAGTCTCCTTTGGTGGGTCCCCTCTGCGTGACCCCCAAATGCTGGAGTACCCCACTGCTCAGGCCCACTTCACTCCCCGAGTCTCTTCTGCATCCTTGGACTCCACACGTGTCTTTATGCTGTGACCCACAGGCACCGCACTCGTGCTGACCTCCACACTCCCCTAGCAACCGCTCCCCCGCCCAGAGACCTAATTACCCACAAGCCAGTGCCTGCCCCACACCTCAGCCCTCCTGCCCCTCGGAATGTCATGACTACCCTTGCTTTTCCTGAGAGAAAGTCTTCCCCACTTCTCTCACTCTTACTCAGTACCTGCCTTCCAGGGACCCTCAGCTGCTGCCAACATCTCCCCTCCCCTCCTCTTCAAGCCAGGGGACCCGGTTCTTCCTGGGGCCCTGAAGCTGCCTTCCAATGTGCTGTCTCACTTCTTCTTTTGGCTCCCCAAATCCATTCTCTACCACAGAAGAGACTAAAATTTTGAATTCTGTAAAATTAAATCCCCAGTAGGAAAACAGTAGTGCAACCACTTTGGAAAGCAGCCCAGCAGGTTCTCAAAAGAATGAACCCCAAGTTACCAAGTGACCCAGCAATTCCACCCTTCTGTAATACTCTAGAGAAAGCAGCAGATGTCCACAAAAACCTTGCCCACAAATGGCCACAAAAGCATTATTCAGAGAAGCCAAAAGGAGGAAACAAACTAAATGTGCACCAGTGGATGGATGGATAAACAAAATGCGTCTCTCCACACAATGAAGTAGTATTCAGCCATAAAGAATGGAGTTCTGATCCACACCACAACACGGGTAAACTCACGGACATTCCAGTCAGTGGAGGAGGCCAGTCATAAGGCTATGGACACTATGCTTCCATTTATATGAAGTGTCCACAGTGCAGAAATCTCACAGCGGCAGGAAGTAGGTTTGTGGTTGCCTCCGGCTGGAATGTTCTGAGGAGAAGCAGGAAGCAACTGCGGATGGGTACAGGGTTTCTTCTGGAAGTGATGAAAATTGATTGTTTTTCCACAACCAATGGAAGAAATGGTTGTACAACTCTCAGTAGCCTAGAACCACTGAACTGTACACCTAGTCATATGAACCCTTAGCACTCCCTTGGTTAAAGCCCTCCGATGGCTTCCACGGCGCTCAAAATGAAACCCCAACTCTTTACTGTGATGGACAAGATGATGTGCGTCCTTGCCAAGGACCTGATATCTACCTGCTTCCTCCTGTATCAGAAACCCTGGCTCCGTGGCTTAGGGAGAACGTGAACTTGCTTAGCTTGGGATCCGCCCATGAGTTTGGTGGGGCACACTTCTGGGGGTGCCTGGGTGGGGTGCAGAGGCACAGCCTTGGGGACAGTACCTGGTCCCTGGCTCCTCTCCTCTCCGGCACCGTTCCCTGCTCTGATCCCAGCCACTGTGAACTCAGCCTCTTTCCTCCACCACACCTTCTGCTGTGTTTCTGCTGTGCAGCCAGCTGAACATGAACTGAACCCCCGAAACCGTGAACTGAATTAAACCTCTCTTCCTTTAAGTTGTGGGTGCTGGGTGTTGGGTCCCAGCACTGGGAATTCCGATGAATATACTTGGCCTGTGTGTTGTTCACATCCAAAAACAACTGTAACAACCGTCATGGCCTTTCTCTTGGTCTTTCTGCTTGGAATCATCTTCCCTCTGATGCTTACGTGGCTGGTCCCTTTGGCTCCTCCAGGACTAAGCGCAGATGTTCTCAGGGGAAGAGTTTAGATGCTGCAGACACACAGACACACACAGACCTAAACTTGAAGAAACTTTGTTTCTTCATTGCTCTTTTTACCCCACACTAATGGCCCCTTTGCTGTCTTTCTGCCAATGGCTGTCAGCACCCTGGGGTGAGACCATGCCTCTCCTCCACAGCACCCCATCCTCAGTATCTGGACAGTGCAGGCATGTGTGCTGTCCACTGTGTGAATGCAGAAAGAATCAGGGAAGGTTTCCTGGAGGAAATGACCAGCACCAGGCTCCAAGGAGGACAGAATGGACAGACCTGCAGTAAAGAGGACGCAGTGGCCAGAGGACTGCAAAGCTGAGGAATGGGGCCGTGGGGCCCAGGCAGTTCAGGCACCGCCTTGTGAGCCCGGTTCAGGAGTGTGGATCTAGCACAGGTGGCCTAGTGAGAAGGGACCGCATGATGCCTGGCGGGAAAATGAAAGGATGAAAATGGAGGCTTGGGAAGGAACCCAAGAGAGAATGAGCTGGGGTGGGAAGAGGGGGAGGGGAAGAGATCACAGAACTTGAGCTCAGCTGGGGAGCAAGGATGGGAGGAATTTAGATCTGGGGCTTTAGGAACTCAGTGCAACTACCTGGGCTGTAAAACTGGGGTGTCAATGCTGACACCCCCCCACAAAAGCAGATGAGCTATATCCATGGGTTTGGCTCAGGAACAGGAACAGCAGGGCAACCAGAACATGGCTTCCCAGGGAGCCAGGAAAAGAGTCTGTTTTAAGGAAAAAAAAACACGAAAAACAAAAAACAAACCTTAGCAGTCCATGCTGTTGAGGCCCCAGAGGAATGAGCACTGTCCCACAGAGGGCAGGGGATGGCTGGCAGGAGCACTTCTAGGGGTGCAGCAGCCAGGTTCCAAGGTAAAAGACACCTAAAGACCTCTGGGTTGGGGAGTGAGTGTAAGGTTAAGAAAATAGAGAGGAGGAGGAGTGGGCGCCTCAGGTGAGAACATAGCTAGTGCTCGCTGACTGCAGCATGAGGCAGGTCATTTCACCTCGGCACCATGAAAAGGGAAGTGAGGCAACCCCTCCTTCATCTGGAGCACAGGAGGAGGTCACGGGAACCCAGGGCACGGGGACAGGCAGCAGAAGGACACTCAGCAGAGGCGGCAGGCTGAGGGCGTGGCTGGGCTCCCGCCTTCTAACCGGTGGCCAGGCAGGAAGTGACCACTTGCTGAGAGAGCAGAGGGAAGGTGACTGGATTTGAGTTATCAGATCTGAATTCCAGTTGCACTGGTCTAGTTGGTTTTCTACTTAGATGAAAAACAGGCACGCTGACAATTCCTGTCACTTTGAACTTGATTTTGCAAAGACAAAACTTGAAGAACTACTCCCAAAATCCTAGGAACATCATCTCTAACGTGCTAGATTCCTGGTGGCCCCCTACGCCGACTCTCAGCCCACCCCAGGGATGAAGGGTCCAACTATTTAAAGCTTAGTCTGCCCCCTCAGACCTCATTATTTACTTTAAAAAATCTCCAGAGCTGTAAATTTTTAAAATTTATTGTGTAATATTTAGTGCTATAAAAGATCCATATTCTACATCTGTAATAAATGACAACATTTAAATAAAAGAAGATTAATCCACCCCCACCTCAAGCATAACTTAGGAACCAGAACTTTCCATACAAAGCCACTGAGGGCACTTTTTTGAATCCCAAAGATCCTGATCTTTGTGCTTAGAATTCCTGTAATTTCTAAATCTAGTTTTACCAGTAGTATATACATGTATGAAAGCTACATTGCTTAGTTTTCCTTCAACATTTTATGGACACTATCAACCATAAAGAAGAGTTGAAAGAGTTTTACAGAGAAAACCTCACCCTGTCTCAGGCTACAATTAACATTTTGCTATTTTTGCTGTCTTGTAAGTATCCACCCAGCCACCCTTGTGTGAGTTTATTGATCTATGTTTTTTTTATGCATTTCAAAGTAAATTGCACACATCAGTATACTTCTGTAGAAGTGTCATTAATAAGTGTTCAATATTTGCAGTTTTTTTTTTTTAGGTAAAAGTTACAGAGAATGAAATACATAGATCTCAAATGCACTATGGAGAGAATTTTGACAAATGCACCCACCCGTGTAAACCAAGCCTCTGCCAAGGGACGGGGCATCATTCTAACCCCTTATCCTTACCGTGCCAAAAGTTATCATTAGTTTTTGTGTTAACTACTTTCAAATATCTTTTCCTGTAGGATTTCTTTCTGACCCCGGACTCTCCTGGGGATAAGGAAGGTGACGGAGAACTTCATACTAGAAGTCTCTCTCCTCCACTTTCAGACACGGGTGGCCGTAGGAGTAGCTGGTAAGGACGGGGAGAGCGGTGGTCTAGCTGAGAGAACAATGCCAGCCATGAATTCTATGTCGTCTGTAGAGTGTTGGAAGTAAACTGGTCCAGATAATCCCAAATCAGGAATAACCTGCTTATTGTAAAATTAAATCTGGCCATAGCCAAAAGAACTAGAGTCGCACTTGGCGCGGAAACATCTGGAATCACCTTAGCCGTGGCGTGAAGAGCTCCCTGCCGCTGCTCAGTATTCACACGGCACTGGGCTCGGCATCTGGGCAACAGGGCAGACGGGAGGCCACGCACCCCTTCAGGAAGGCAACGCTCAGCTCTGCTTTGCCGCGCTCCCTCCGGACCCTGCAGGTAGGCTGGGCAACTGTCTCTCTGGCACCCGGTATGCTTCTGCCACTGTCCTGACCACACTCACTCACTGTAGCCTTTTATGCCTCTGCTCCCTCTTTGTAGCTGTGAACATCCTGTGTTTATCCTCCCTGCTGGCATGGAGCTGACCCCAGGGGAGGTGCCCAGTGCACTGGAACTGAACGGATGGAGAAGCAAGTGGGACATGCCCAGCACCCTCCCCCAGCCCTGTAGGTGTTTGCGGCCTTGACGTTCAGCTGCATGCGTCTCACCCACTCTGGCTGCGTAGGGCCTGAGATGTGGACAGAACACAGACTGCAAGGGTGTCCTAACCTCGGGACACAGACACTTTCATAAAATGTGTGCACTAGCATGGGCTGCAAGCCATACACTGGCACCCACATGCCAAAGGGGCTCTGTGGGAGTCAGGCCAGTTCCCACCCCCAAACCACAGGCCCTGGAGGAACCATGAGAAGGGGCTCTGTCTTTAGACAGCTGGCCAGTCTCGCCTTGGAGTACGAGAGACACCAGGAAGGCACTCCCACCCCTCCACCTGCTGCTTCTTCTCCAGAGCTGGAGCCCCACAGCCAGCTCCACTCCACTCATCTTCTGACTCCAGGCAACCCTGGCGTCAGCCTGCATTTTTCCCTCAAAGCCTCTGCCCTGGATCTGCCTGAACTGTACAGGGGAGACGCAGAGGAAGGATACCCAGGCCCTTGTTAATCTCCCGGCCCAACATGCTAGGTACGTATGGGACAGCTGGTGTCCGAGGGCAGCCCCACTGCCTGGGTCACAGAGGAGGTCGGGTGCACGATCATGGCAGGAACCACGGGACTTGGGTCTCTGCTCCATGTCATGGGGCAGCCTTCTTATAGGCTGTGTCCTGAGCCCCGTTTGTGTCACCACATTGATTCTCATGCAGTAATCGCTCCCAAGGTCCAGGATACCTCCCCACCCCCACAAGCAGGACCCAAACACACGGAAGGAAGGGCGAGAAGACCAAGAGCTTGCAGTGCCCTCATGCAGGAGGCCACCTTGCAGTCACCCCATGCGGACTGTCACTGGGAGGAAGGGGGAACAGGAAGCACAATCACTCGCCATTGTCCACTTCTTCCCTCCTCCCTGGTCCTGGACTGTTCTTCCTGCACACTGTGGACTGTACTGTTTGCTTGGGGCCATGGACACAGGCGGGAGAAGCGGCCTTCCTCCCAGTGCAGAGGGACACGGTGCTCTGCCGCAGAGGCGGGCTGGTCCATCGGAAGCTACTACCGTCTGGGAATCACCCTTCTTGCCCCTAAAACAATGCTTGCAAACAGGAAGCTCATTCTGCTGCTCCTGCTTTTTAAACAGAGGCCTAAAATGCTTCCAATTCCATTTTTAATTTTTTTCCTTATACCAAGTGACAAATCTCACCCTGCTCCTGATGGAGCTGTTCCGTTTTTCACGGCGACCGGAGTTTCCTAAGTAGTAAGGACTTTGTCTTTTTCATGAATACAAAATCTTTCCATTAAAGGTCTACTTCTTTTTTTCCCCTTTTGCATTCCAAACACTGCAAATGACAGAGGAAGGTTCAAGACATTCATTATGCATCTCTCCCAGGCTTCTCGCAGCAGAAGTCTGATAAACTACCTGCGTGCAGTACCGGTGTGCACAATACCGGGGCGCATCCCGCCTAACTTGCTTCAAGTGTCAGGCGCTGACCCCGAGGCGCTGGCGGTTTCTGCTGCTGATGCAGTATGCAGATTCTACAAACAAGATTTAGCTTCACAGCTGGTTTTCAGAACAGCTTAGAGTCAAAGTTTCAAAATACAGAACACAGCGAATGAGTTCTTATCAAAATGTCAAAATCGATTTTGCCAGAAAACCTTGGCCTGGAACATCTGTGAAAGGTTAGGGGTGCACGCCACTCCCTCTGGTTCATACAGCTGCCAAAGCAATCAGGGCAAATGGAACATGACGGAGCCCCAGGAGACTCCGGGGGTCCTCCCAGAGGAGGGGAGGAGGCTCAGGCTCTCCGGCCAGGGAGGGGGCCCCTGGAGACCTGGGGAAGGCAGAGGAGCCTGCCAGGCAGCAAGCAGGGAGCAAAGAGCCTCTCCCTTTCCCCCTGGGTGGAGCTGGGCACCCTCAGGACAGGGGCCCATCACAGCCTTGGCAACCTTCCCTTGTCCCAGTGTGGCTCAGAGGTAGCCTTGACCCAGGACAAGGAGAAAAAATGAGAATGAAAAAAAAAAAAAGCCTGCAGTCACGTTCTCCCAGCGGGTGTGATCATCCGTCAAAAAGCCAGCTGGAGCAGAAGCCAAAATTTGGGGCTCAGTCTCCATCCGTGCAGGTTACAAATCTCATCGCCCTGCAGGACTGAATCCAAGCAGGGGCTGTCTCTGTGGAAGGAGGCGCTTCAGCCCAGTAGAAAGAGAAACAACGCAAGCTGAAGTGTCGGAGCCACGAGGTGCATGGCCACTAGGCCAGGCAGGCGGACACTGTGACAAAGGCCCCCGGGGACTCACCAGTATGCCTAAGTGGCCGATGCTTTGATCACATAATCAGCAGCATCTTCAGCATGCTGTGGGCCTCCACTGAGGTCACAGCTAATTACTGATTCTCATTTTTTTCACTTCAGACAGAACCATAACACTATTAAGATCTAATACATTTATTACTGTGATTCTCAACCGGGCAGTATTAAAACTTGTGAAAGTGACTTTGCAAATTACCAAACAGTCACCAAGCTAATGAAGCAGGACTTTTAAAGTGCCTGAGAAATAATTCCTATATTATAAAGACAGCAATCTGTGAAGGGAGATTTGGTTTAAAAAAAACACACACACACATACACATTATAACATAAAATAGAAAATGTTAATCTGTGGTGAATCCAATCAGAGCAGGCAGAAGAGAAAAACAAAGGAAAGGGAAAATACTAACGGAGGGCGTGCCCTGTAGCCCATGGGCACGGAACTTTCTGGGAAGGAGGTTCTCTGTAGGCCTCCCTAGTCATGGGCACTTTGGGACCCCTGCCCCATGCCATGTCCCTGTCGCCCTCTTGATGAAAGTGCAGGTGGGCTCAGTCTCTCCAGGCCCTGAGCACAGCCCTTGGGCATGGCTGAGAATAGCTACACCTTCCCCACGCACAGTGATGTGCACCTCTGTGCTCTGCCAAGAAAGAGCAGCACGCATCTTAGAGGGCAGCCTTGTGTGTCCAGGATCCGGCTCCAGGCCACGTGGCCTGAGAGGACTGGGGGTGCCAGGACCCCAGACACATCCCCAAGACCCAGACACCTTGCTTGGCATTCGGGGCTGCCCCAGATGCACTGCAGGAGGCCGTGAGCAGGAAGGGAGTATGTGGCCCGGGCCTGCCTCAGTGCTAATGATGAATCATACACACATTAATTAGCTGGGGTGTGCCCCTTCAGAAACAGCTCTCCTTAATGGAAAGACTTTAGCAGGTGCCACATCAAAGCACGGTGCAGAATAAAGCCAAGGAGACAGGTGTAAACGCCAACACCGGCCCAGAGAGGGGAGGCCCATGTTTCTTGTTAGCATCTGACAGCAAGCACCGTGTGCTACTTACTGAACCAAATCCTCCTTTATGCAAAAGTGTTTTTCTCATTCTTGGCCCAGTGGTTTCAACGGGTGCTCCCCCCAACAGATTTCAAATCCTATTATACAGTAAACATCTGTGGCATTAATTTTCGCCCTGTAAACAAATGCAGGCAGCTGCGGCAGATCATTTGATGAGTCAATCAATATATGAGCAGCGCTCCACGCCTGCCTTCTTCACTCAGGCAAAAGGAAACGGGGCTTTCTGGGCCCATCTGCAGCGCCAGCCATCGGTGACAGTATCAGAAGGAAAGCAGGCTTCACCCTTTTGTGTCAGGCGGAAACTTCGCCACTTTCCTAGGAGCATCCGAAAGGAATGACCATAACCCAGGCACGCAGGCTCCAGGTCCGGCCCTCTGCACAGACCACTGTTTGAGGCTGAAGTGTTGAGCTCTGTGTTTGCACGGCACGGAACTGTGGTTCTCCATCAGAAAGGATTCCACCCCCAGGGCATGCCAGGCGACATCTAGAGACATTTTCAGTGATCACAGCTCAAGGACAGGGCTGTCGGCTTAGCGGGCAGACGCCAGGGATGCCACCCGCCCTCCTTCAATACACAGGACAAGCCCCACAGCAAAGAAGCAACCAGCCAGGAATGTGCACGGCACCAGTGCCGAGATGTCCAGGAGGCCGTTGTGTCTTCCAGGAAATGCACCTTCCCTGATACGAGTCATTCCTCTCCAACAAAGGAAGCAGGAATCTTGCATGATTATGCCTGGTGCCTTCATGACCACCCCTTTCCCATGATCCACTTGGGGAGCCATTTCTGTGCTGCTTTACTAACCCTAGCCGGCCAGCTGGCCATTATAGGC